>CAKALG010028595.1:0-11223 GCA_916700815.1 Helicolenus hilgendorfi | reverse complement strand
GGTAAAGAAGAGAGCGTGAGAGAGACAGTCTGTGTGTTGTGCTGATTCTTGTCTCATTTGTGGTCTGATAAACAGTAAATTCATCTGACCTCGGTTGAAAAATGATGCAATCTGGTTGCCATGGTAATGAATTACGTCTGACTATTAACCACCCCCAGATTCTCTGTTTGAGAAAGAACGTTAACCAAAAAACAGGAAGTAAAATTGGCTGGAGGAGGGGGACTTTAAGGTGTAGGAGGTTGTAATGCACCAACAAAGAAGAAGAAGAAGAAGGCTGCTAGCTAGTTGACCTGGGTGTAAACAATGCAGGATGCTTAAAACAATCAGCTTTTGCAGATGTTTTATGAGGAAGGAAGTGCACATTTGTCAGAGCTCAAGAATGCACCAAATCGTTTTGATGAGAAACACTGAATGCAAACACGTTGTTTGTTTGTTTGTTTACAAGAAAACTGTAAGTGAATGATTGCTAACACCTGTTGCTCAGAGTTTTACTGTTCCCTTTAAACAGAGCTCCTTAGGTGAAGGAGCTAATGGTGAGCTGATGGTGAGGTAATCCTCACAGCTTCATCCAGTCGTTTAACTAGATCTGTTTTAGTCTTTGGAGACATAATGAAAGCAAACTGTTAGAGACAGAAGGGAAGACAAACTAGAAAATAGAGAAGGGACAAAGACAGAAGTAAGCAGCTGTTAATGAGACGTTGGACAGATTAACTCTGACGAGAAACAGATGTTGATGATGGGATTTCTGTGAATCAGTTTTAATAATGAGAAGCAGGCCAGCTGAGCAACGTGTTAGTCACTGAGTCAACATACCTGAGCGTGAGTGTGTGTGTGTGAGACTGACAGTCCGGTGAATGCAGCAATCAGCAGCACACACCTGGGACACACCTGGCAGTCAGACAAAAGAAGTGAGTGGCTGCTTTAGTGATGGCGGACGCTGTGGGCGGTCGGAGAAGAAAGAAAGACCGAGAGGAAGAAAAGTGGGAGGAAGGGGAAAACAAAATAAAAAGAGACACAAGAGACAGAAAAGAAATGAGAAAAAGAACGTTTTGGAAAATGGAGACATGTTTTGGAAAGTGAAGGTATTTTAAAGAAAGAAAGAAAGAGAGGAAGAGGAAGGACGCAGGAATAAGGAGAAAAAAGAAAAAGAGGTGAAGAAAGAAAACAGGAACAATAGAGGGAGAATAAATGGAAAATTAGGACATTTTTTGGAAAGTCATGACATTTAAAGAAATGTGATAAAGATAGATGAATAAAGGTTACATATGGGACTCAATGTTTTCACTGGTTGCACCTGTGCAGCTGACATTTAGCCTTCTTGAGCAACATCACATCCATAAAACAAACCGCTAATTCAAAATGAGGAGAACTTTTGATTGTTTTTACGTCAAGGATAATGCTGCAGTGCCCGTTACACCTGTACCCGGCTCTGAGAGCAAAAAGTCTGTGTGTGTGTGTGTGTGTGTGTGTGTGACACTACTGTACATTTAATAACACGAGACAACTTTATCGCTAATTTCTGTGCTCCAATGATCGTCAAACAGCTGACCTGAGCGCATCTCTCTCTCTGTCGCTTGACAACTCACTCGCTAAGCACACATTACATCACGCTGCTCTTAAACCAACGTAATATGTAAACATGTGGATACCTGACGGCACCGTAGGTAGACTGTTAAACTCACTATCGACGCGTCCAGGTGACCAAAATGATTTTTCTCTGCTACATTGTGAACAACAAATCTGTGTTGAAATCATTTACCTTATGATGCGTTCAGGCTCTATTCAATAAAGATAAGTATTATTGGGGGAAGGTAAATTATTGTGAAATTAAAGATGGTGAAGCGTTGTCTACTTCACAGTAAAAGTCCAATTTTGAATGCTCCTGCTCTGGTTCAGATGAAAGAAAACCAGCCAGAGGATTTCAACAGAGTAACACACACACACACACACACACACACACACACACACACACACACACACACACACACACACACACACACACACACACACACACACACACACACACGCTTGTTGAATCTCAGACAGTCTGCAGTCAGCAGGATTACCTGTCCATTCATACATACATTAACTACATACAGCTGGAGGCCAGGTGTGTGTGTGTGTGTGTGTGTTACTATTGAGCCCCTCTGTTGACTAAACACTGATGGTTAGAGAGATTTACTCTAATGACCACACATGCACACGCACACCAAACACACTCAAACACACACACACACACACGCGCACACACACACATACACACACACGCGCAAATGCAAACACACATTTTCCACTTACTTCTGGTGTAATTTTACTTAAGTTAAACCCGGTTATACTTAACTCCACCGTCTCGTGTCTCTTCTGGTTGCAAAAAACCAAGATGGCGACGGCCAAAATGCTGAACTCGAGGCTTCAAAGTCCACAAACAACCACGAACAAATAACACAACAAACCACTTCTTATATACTGTCTATGATTTGACCCACCCACCACTCCGACCTCCTTCCTACGAGGACTTCTGCGGACTTTGATTAGAAACGTATTTGTGATACGTCAGAAAAACTAAAGTAATCCAGGAGTTTCCCTTGAAACCTGAATAACGATGCAGTTTTGTTGTATGGGAGTGTCATTTTTTGGAGAGCTGTTGTGATGCAGTTGAAAGTAGGACTGCAACGAACGGTTATTTTCACCTGCTGGATATTTTCTTTAATTGCTTAATGATCTCAGACGTTTCTTCTTCTTTGGTTTTTGTCTGCAGGTTGGTAGATGACCGCTGTGTGGTCGAACCAGCTGCTGGAGATTTGGAGACTCCTCCAAAGAAGTTCAGAGGTAAGACCATGTGTGTTTGTGTTAATATGAATACCAATTATTAAATATTTATTTTTCTGATCACCAATCGATATTCGTATATTAGAAAGTAGTTTTGTCAGGTGCGTCAGTCAGATACGAAACAGTTCCACCATAAAGTCAGTTGGAATAAATATTTAGTTACAAGTAATCCCTGCATGAGGACCGGTTTGTACGGTGGAACCTGTTTTAATTAAATCTCCACTAAATAAACAGTCTCATCATATTGAGGTTTGAAGTTCTCAAGAACAGCCGTTACAGCTGGCTGCAGGACAGGAACGTGTCGTTATTCTCACACTTATTGACAGGAAAAAACTGTAAAAATCTGAGTTTTCTGATGCTTAGGGCTGTCAATCGATTAAAATATTTACAGTTTATAACACCGTCTGAACTGACGTCGTTGTGGAGGCGTGGAAAACTTTTAGCACTGTTAGCATCATTAGCTGTGAGCTGCTGGCTCAGACGTCACCATGTCGAGAGCCGTGTGGAGGCAGTCGACGCGCTCTGAATTTCGTATTGAGCACCTTTAACCTCTTTAGCCCTATATGGTGCTGGAAGGTGTGGTTCACCTAGACAGACATACCCAAAATAAATCAAGAATAGCTCCACAACTACCAGGTTTATATGCACGATCTTGGTCTCTATGGATAGGTAAGACCTCAGAGAATTCATCCCCAGTGTGAGTAACACTGTGACTGTTACTGTGCCTGAGTAAATTGTGATGAACCAAAGGAAAAATTAACATTTTTTTCCTCGCCTAAAATGTGTTCTAGATTAGACAGTGGATATAACACCATTATAGCAACGATGCCATGCACAGAGATACCACTGAATTCATTCAGCAACTCCTTGACTACAACTGTGCCAAAGTAGATATAAATAACACAAAGCACATAGATTCTACAAAGGTTTTAGTAAGATAGGACCGGGCGGACTCTCCATTTGGCCAAATGGTGTGCCAAATGGGTTTTCTACCTCTTGAAAGGGACTGTGGCTATAAAATACTACTGATATCCACTACAGGAGACGATGTGCACACAATGGAGCTTTTGGCCATAGCGTTAAGGCCTCGTCTTTTAGAAACCATTCAGAAAAAAGACCACTACAGCATTTTATGAAGTTTTTAAAGGCAGTGTTTTGACACACAGCTCAGCTGAACCCGGTACCAGGTCCAATCGGGTAAAAGTGGTTAAAAGGAGTAGTTGTTACGGCCTACAGGATGTGTTACACTGGTTGCTACAGTCTCGGTTTAGAAGTGATTGTGTGCTTGATGGAGTATAATCAGGTCAGACAGCAGCGGGTCACAAAGTGATGCCAAAAGACAGTTTTATATCACTGATTGAAACGTCAGAGTCATTAGTTTAAAGCCCCCTTCAGTCAAAAAAAGTTCACATTCGTCTGAAGGAGGAAAGTTTTTCTGAATTCACCTTTAATCTCAGTTTAACATCAGGACGTACCTGCAGGATTTATGACATCACAACTAATTTGGAGCCAATCAGGACTCAGTATGAAACTCACACAAGTGTGATTTGGAAACTTGAAGCCTCCCGGTCACAGACGATCAGAATAGACATTTTAGTGAAGTAGGAGACATCTTGTGTCCTGTTGTTAAACTTTTGAAATTAAAAATATTGCTATATTTGTCTTTAAACATGTAGAAATAGACACAGGATTAGTTCACAGTTAAACATCTGTTACCCCCTTGCTCTCCTGATCACCTGTGGGATCATCAGCTCCTGTACGTCCCGGCCTGATTCAGGTCCTGGGTCAGGCCTTTGTTATAAGAACCAAATGGACTCATGTAAACCTCCAGAGTGCTGTATGAAATATTAATGATATGTGTGAGTGATGTGAGTCCAGCTGCACCATCTGCTCTGTGCCGTTTTAGTTTTTTGGACAGCGAGCAGTTGAACTAGTTTACAAGTAGATCACAGTGAGACGTGACTGACGTTGGTTGCTATTTATTCATAAAGTCCTTAATCATATATAACTTCTTTATTAAAGTAGTCCTATAGTCCAGGCCTATTTAATTGGTGGCCCCTGTCTCAAATCCGGACCTTTAATCGTTTATGAAAACGTTCCCCCAGGAGATCACTAGGGTGCCCCGTGTGAAGCCAAAAGTCAACGTTCACTTATTTTCATTTACATCTGTAGCTCAATAAAATAACACACATAGTCATTTTAAGCCAAACCGTGATGTTTTACTTAACATTACTAAGTTGTTTTGTTCTGTTTTTTTGTTTTGAAACGCAGCTTTCTAGGAGACAGGTTTGGAGTGAAAGCGTTTGTGTGTTTGTGTGTTAAAAGCTCATTTCCTTAAGTCAAGATGATTTTAAACCTGAATGTCCGTTTAGCTCACAACATAATACAGAGTGATTACACACAGGCAAATTGTGTTTGCCTTACACACACACACACACACACAACATGCAGTAGCTGTGTTAATGGTTTTAATGTACAGGATCTGCTGGAGGAGAGTCAATATTTACCCGTAACCTTCCACACACCGTCAGTGTGTTGGTCCACCTCCTTCAGTCAGACTGAAACATGGATGGAGCGTCATGTTGGTGAATCTGAATGACTCCTGTTGCGCCACCAGCAGGTCAAACTCCCCGCTGGTCCGTCCATGATTCAGCTCATAGAGAGAAAGACTATATTTGGTCGTGGGGCAGAAAACCTGATAAACTAACTCAGAGATAGGCTTAATGTCAGACGCTTCACCGCTTTGATGTTCTGAAACCAAAACAGCAAATTAGCTTCAGGCGCTGGTCCGCTGACCAATCAAAACCACTCTGGAACTAATCGCTCAAACCAACCACAACACAGTGAGACGTCATGTGACTCCACAATGTGTAGAATAAAATACATGAAGAGTAAACTTAACCTCTTAAGCTCTATAGGGTGCTGGAGGGTGTGGTTCTCCTAAACAGACATACCCAAAGTAAATCAAGAATAGCTCCACAACTACCAGGTCTATATGCATGATGTTGGTCTCTATTGATAGGTAAGACCTCAGAGAATTCATCCCCAGTGTCAGTAACACTGTGACTGTTACTATATCTGAGTAAATTGGGATGAACCAAAGGAAAGATTTACATTTTTATCCTCACCTAAAATGTTTTCTAGACTAGACAGTGGATAACACCATTATAGCAGTGATGCCATGCACAGAGATGCCACTGAATTCATTCAGCAACTCCTTCACTACAACTGTGCCAAAGCAGATATAAATAACACAAAGCACATAGATTCTACAAAGGTTTTAGTGAGGATAGGACCAGGCGGACTCTCCATTTGGCACAGTTGGATACCCAAAGTGTGCCAAATGGGTTTTCTACCTCTTGAAAGGGAATCTGGCAGTAAAATACTACTGATATCCACTACAGGAGGCACACAATGGAGCCTTTGGCCATGACATTTACCCTGTGCATCATCAAATTCCACCATTGTGCATGGTATAAAATCAATAAAAAAACAACTAAATTGTATAATTTTGACTCCAGTTTTATTATAATAATGAAATATGATCAACTGAAACTTAGATAATAACAAATAAGATCAATAACAATGTAAATAAGATATAAAAAAAGAATCCAAAGTCAAGTTTGTACATCAAAATATATACGTCAAAAATGTTATTAAGTAAAAATACAATTTCTCGTGCGTTGATTTTGTAACTAAAATATTGAAATCATTGCCAAACAATCATTGTTTGGACAAAAACACTTGGAGTGTTGTTTTAGTAGCGTTAAAGCCTCGTCTTTTAGAAACAAACCACAGCATTTTATGAAGTTTTTAAATGCAGTGTTTTAAAACACAGCTCAGCCGAAACCGGTACCGGGTCCGTCGGGTGAAAGAGGTTAAAGAGAATATGTATATAATATGTAATAATAATAATAATGATCTCTTTGTTATTTTACAGTCTTTTGCAGGTTTTCTATGATGTTTCTAATGAATGTCTGTTTCGTGCTTTCATGTTGACGTGAGCTGTATTCACTTATCTGGTTCTATTCTAATCTATGGTGTTGTGTTGTGTTCTCAGACTGCCTGTTCAAGGTTTGTCCTATGAGCCGGTACTCGGCTCAGAAACAGTTCTGGAAAGCCAAACAAGCCAAACATGAGAAGGACAAGATCGGTGATGTGGTTCTGCTGCAGAAACTACAGGTAACACATTTCTGATACTCTGGTCTGATCACTTTCAACCTTTTGTGTGTCTGAAACAACGATGTGATTTTCTTCCTTTTTTTTATTTGGGCTGACTTCCTACAGTAAATGTTGTTGATTCGAACTATCAAGGTACATTTCTCATCAATAACATTTCTAATGAACTGCGTTATTTCCAGTGGTTTGCGCCGCGCTCGTGCGCCGATGTGCGAGTAGCGAGTCAACGCCGATTTGCCTCTGATCTGGGGCTTTTGTCGGTGATGGAAAATCAGGCTGAAGTTGTGTAGTGTGAACTAGGCATAAGGTGAATGCAAGAAACATCAGTAATAAAGTTCAGTATTTACAAAAACGAAAAATATCTCTAAATCTGAAAAGACATAGACATAAGGTTGGGCGATATAGCGCAAATCCTTTTTTGCCAGGTAATTCAATAAATAAATAGTCTATATGAAATAACCCCATGGTAGAGCCTATTTTTGTATAATTCTGTGTGAATTAAATATGTATGTTGTACTTGTAACTAATATATTTTCTCATTTTAAGAACTTGAATGCAAAATGAACAGAGCAGTTTTAAGTGAATTTACTTAAGTGTCTGTTATTTCTTTATAACAGACCGTTGCTATGTATAACAGACCGTTGTTATGGGCGCAGTTCTGATGTCGGACTCTGGTGGACCATTTTTGTGTCAAATTATCGATTTCTTTACTAAGTAGCCGCGTAATAAGCGTGATAATGTACAGCTAGCGGGTCATTGTTGTGTAAGAAACCCCTTCAGGGCGATGCAAGCTCCACGTTGGGGTGCAGTATCGCCCTGTCGGGTTTCTCTCACAATAATGACCGACTCGCTGTACATTATCCATTACTTATATCATTTTGATGATATATATCGGGCCCAGCCCTAACATCAACCACAAGCACATGACAAATTAAAATACCAAAGTCCTTTAGGCTAGGCTCGGAGCTAGGCTAGCAGTTTCCCTCTGCTTCCAGTCTTTGTGCTAAGCTAAACGCATGCCAGCTCTGTCTCCGTTCTCTCAAACACCACAGAGAATAAAACTGATCTGCGTCTGAAACATGTGATTGTGTAGGAGACAGAGAACAGGAGGGTTTCACTATTACTACAAATACTCTGACTGCTCATTGTTATTGTTTGGTTGTATTGTGTTAAGACAAGGTTCATAGACAGATTTTACTCCATGTTACAAGTCAATAGAGTGAACTGTGTGTTTGTGTGTGTTTTGCAGCATGCGTCCAACCTGGAGCAGAAGCAGAACGAGACAGAAAACAAGAAAGTCCATGGAGACGTTGTGAAATACGGAACCGTCATGCAGGTAAACTACAAACATATATATGTTATTGATAAAGTTATACATGAAACTGAGGCTCTGTTGCAGTCCAGCACTGAAAATAAGGCTCAATAGGAAACAGGACATGTGCAGGTTACTGATTGGCTCAGACAGAGTGTTTGAAACAACAGTGATATGTTATCATCATACAGGTAAAAGGCTGTTGAACATTCTTGATAATAGATCGGTGTGTTTGATATGTTATGGTGCATTCTAATATAGCAAGAAGCAGATTTCGTTGACACATTTGCTCTCTGCACATTAATACACTGGAGTCATACTGCTCAGAATAACTATACATTTTTCAAATTTTTCGGACATTTTTCAGATATTTAATTTTTTTTTAACATTTTTACTTGCAAAAAAATACAATTATTAATAAAATATGTGAAGAAAATTATGAAAAATGTACAAAAAATATGAAAACATTAAATAAATATAAACATTAAATAATAAATGAATTAAACATATTTTTCACTATTATTTTTCACACATTTTTTGTATGTTTTTAACAAATCTTTTGGACATATTTCACTAATACTTTTCACTCATTTTTAGGATATTGTTCACATATTTTTTTGGACATTTTACACAAATATTTCTCACATATTTTGGGGATGTATATATATATTTAACATATTTAACTTGCAAAAAATATAATTATTAGTAAAATATGTGAAAAAAAATGTGAAAAATATTACTAAAAATGTGAAGAAAGTCCAATAAATATGTGGAAATTATCCGGAAGAAAATGATGTGTAAAATATGTGAAAAATATTAGTGGAAAAATTACCGAAAAGGACAGCAATGGAACTCTATGGCACAGCGGAAGAAGAGATATCAGGCTTTGAAACACACACAACACTTGGTAGTAGAAACATTCACTGTTGGTTTGAGTGTGAACATGAAGAAAGATATGAAGTACAATATTTCCCCTGAATTGCAGTGGAGTAGAGGAAGTAAGTAGCAGACAATGGAAATACTCAAGTAAAGTACAGTACAGTAAAGAACTTGAGTAAATGTACATGCACACTGTAGACTTCCGCTCCTCGCCATGACAACATGTGTCCTTTTGACCATGCTGGTACATGTACGATCATTTACCGTACTTGTCTGACACACACATACACACCCTGTCTTACTGCTACACACACACACATACACACACACACACACCCTGTCTTACTGCTACACACACACACACACACACACACACACACACACACACACACACACACACACACACACACACACACACACACTCACACACACAGTCTTACTGCTACACACACACACACACACACCCTGTCTTACTGCTTACTGCTCTGTGTGTCAACATATTCCTATCTCTCAATGTCAATATTGAACTCGCTTCAGAGCTGAAGATCTGTCATCGTGATACACACACACACACACATATACACACACACGTATACACACACACATACACACACAGTGAATCTGGGTGTGGTCGCTGCTGAGTGAAACTGTGTCAGATTGTTAAGATAAAGATTCCTGCAGGAGAAAGGTGTGTGTGTGTGTGTGTGTGTGTGTGTGTGTGTGTGTGTGTGTGTGTGTGTGTGTGTGTGTGTGTGTGTGTGTGTGTGTGTGTGTGTGTGTGTGTGTGTGTGTGTGTGTGTGTGTGTGTGTGTGTGTGTGTGTGTGTGTGTGTGTGTGTGTGTGTGTGTGTGTGTGTTGAAGGTGTGGACAGGTTGACAGACGTTCCATTAAACTGTAAATGACAACTGAGCTGCACCTCTCACACATTTACACACTCTCTCCAGATAAAACCGGCGTTATTCTATATTTGACTTCTTTCTTTTCTAGTCATCAAATCTCACATTCAGACTCTCAATACTGTTACTCTCAAACAGGTTCCTGAATGACATGAAACTATATATTTTTTAAAGATTCATGTCTTCAGTAGGAACCAATGGGCTTAGAGCTGAGAGACACAGACAGGAAGTCAGACTGAATATTGTTTTAAGACAGAATAGAAAACCTTGTGAACCCGTCCTTTAAACAGCTGCTCGCTGTAGTTTTTATAACAGGAGGAAATAGTGACTTTGTTGGGGATTATTTTCAGCGGCGGTTCAATCCACATGTGGTGCTCTAATGAGTATTAGTGGCAGCAGGACGGTGTATGTGGTATTGAGTCAGAATAAACCACAGTGTGTGTGTGTGTTCATGCTGATAAAGGAACATGTCACCCAGTGACACAGTGAGGCTCACTGATGTGGTCATTGTTTTAGACATTTTCTCTAATATTTTTCACATATTTTTTGAATTTTCACATATTTTTCACATATATTTGGGACATTTTCCACATATTTTTCACATATTTTTGGGACATTTTTTCGTTTAATTTCTTTTTTCTTTTTTGACATATTTTACTTGTGAAAAATAAATTATTAAATAATTAAATTATTGAAATGTGTGGGAAAAAAATTGGGAAAAATATACAAAAAAATATGTGGAGAATAGCCGTAAAATATCCGAAAAATTATTAGTAAAATATGTGAAAAATATTAGTGAAAAATGACAGAAAACGGCAACAATAGAGCTCTAAGGTACGGAGGAAGAAGAGATATCAGGCTTTGAAACACACACAATACTTGTTCATAGAAACATTCACTGTTGGTTTGAGTGTTAACATGAAGAACAATAAATAATATCAGTCGACTTGTACTTTAGCTTTATCTAACATGTGAACTAAATGGCCACGTTCTCTGTCTCCAGTTGCTCCATATGAAGAGTAATAAATACCTTACGGTGAACAAGCGTCTGCCGGCTCTGTTGGAGAAGAACGCCATGCGGGTCACTCTGGACGGGACGGGGAACGAAGGCTCCTGGCTCTTCATCCA
>CAKALG010028591.1:0-14303 GCA_916700815.1 Helicolenus hilgendorfi | reverse complement strand
TCCTACAGACCAGCTGGGACAACACAACACATGCCCGCTGAGTCAACACGCAAGAGCTCCTCAATCACGTATTCAGACAGGCCAGCGGGAGTTCACGAATGACACGGTAACTGTACAATGACAGCGGTTGGAGAAGACTCCCCGTGTCATATATCTAAGCCACTTCTCTTCAGCTTATTCTTCTTCAGGAATAAAACAGAAGGGACTGTAAAAACGTACTGTATGTGTAACAAAAGCTTAAATAGCTCTCTCATTTTCAGTGGTTAAACACCTTTTCACAGAGAAACCTAACTCCTTGGCAGACAATAATGTGATAATAAAAATAAAGACAAAAGTCTTCATATATCGCTGAACTTGTTGGAGTGGTGCAGGTCTATCTCTTTAGGGTGTTAGACATTTTGTTAATGGCTGACTAGCTTCACAGCGAGTCAGAACAGCTGAAACACCAGGCTTTTAAACTGTAACTTAAACCCCGCTGCACGGTTTTAAACCCCCTCCTTGCCTAAAATCAGCCCTCATCACCACTAAAACTAAACATCACCCCATATTTCTTTCATAATTACCTCCATTCGTACTGTACACTCCTAACAAATACGTTTAAGCATCCTTCATAAGGATTCATCTGAGATACAACAACCCTTCGACCCTGATGAGTGCTCAGTTTAGGACAGTTTATGTTATTTTTAGGGCTTTTTTCTCCAACACTGCATGCAGGCAGACCACACGTCTAAGTCGCCTAATCCCCGAGCCTCCTATATCCCTTCTCTCTTCCTTGAAGCTTCATTGCATCCATCCCAAGTGACCCCAAAACTCAAGGTGCAGGCAGCTCAATCCCTCATCACACACTCTGTCACCCTCTCGCTAGACCTCACCCCAATGTACCCACCCAGCCTCCTAAGATCTACCCCAAACAACCCAAAACACACTGCTGTCAGCACACACAGTTGTATATATTAACAGTCTAAACTTTATTTGTGGTAATTTGGTGCATCACTTGCCTGGAATGTTGTATAAGGAGGATGAGAAGAGTTTCGCTCTGAAGGGCATTATACACGCACTATGGAATCTAAATAAATACGGATGGAGAAATTCCATCTGGTTTTATAAGTGTTACGGCTTGTCTGGATGAAGAGACGCGCTGCGGTATCATCAAAGGATGATTTGAGGTTGAATGTAGAGATGAAAATTTCTATTATTTAAACATTTAACCGAGCGATCAACACACACGCGTAACATAATTTAACATGCTGACATGATATGCGTTGGCTCTTTGGCGCCGAAATAGGAGCTAAATCCTCACGGAGTTATTGAATACATAAATAAATGGAAGGAAAAGTCCAACCTAAGTCACAGCAATTTTTTAGAGCCACGTCGTGTCTTATTTGGACGCATTTCGCTTGCGTTGTTGGCTTCCAGGGAGAGGAAATTCAATACACCTACGTCTTAATTTGTATTTCTCCATAAATATGTGCAGGATTTCCGTGAACAAAGAGAGAATAAAAGCTTGTAGTGGTTAGCTGATCATCATGGATTTATTTTGTGAGAACATTTACCTACTTGCTACAGTATGACATCATACTGGCATACTTAAAGCTGCAGTGGGTAGAAATGGAGAAAATGTGATTAAAAAAAGTTATTTTTTATAAAACGGTCACTATATCCTGACAGTATGAGACAGGTAATCTGAAAAAAATCATGTTCGTCTGTGTCCTCCGGTGTTCCTATAACGGCATCTGCAAGATTCACAGACCGGAGGAAAACAACCAATCAGAGCTGATCTGGAGTCGGCCGCTCAGCTGCCGTCTATGAGAGCCAGCTGTCAATCACTCACAAACGTTCAAACTAGGCAGCGCTGATAAAATATGAATCAATTCTGTTACTTCAATGCCTATTTCTCACGTCAAATGTTTTCAGAAACATCTTGTAGTGTACTGTTTAGCTGTAAAATTAGAAAGTTTTTGACCCGGCAGCCAAGCACCGCCCACCAGCCGAAGCACAGCCAATAGGAACGCTCTCTCTCTCAAATGACCTGTGATTGGCCAAAGTCTCCCGTCACGGGCTCGATTTTTTAAAGCCTGAAAACAGAGCCATGAGGAGGTGCAGAAGTCTAGTTATCTCTTAGAGCACTTGAATTACAATATGCTGAAAGGTTATTATGGAATTTTTGCCCAATGACACTAAAAATATACTGCCACTTTAAGTCACAGCAATTTTTAGAGCCACGTCGTGTCTTATTTGGACACATTTCGCTTGCATTGCTGGCTTCAAGAGAGAGGAAATTCAACACGCTTAAGTCTTAATTTGTATTTCTCCATAAATATGTGCAGGATTTCCATGATGTAACGTACAAGCTTGTAGTGGTTAGCTGATATCATAGATTTATTATGTAAGAACATTTACCTACTTGCTACAATTGTGACATCATACTGGTCTTATTTTATCTCTCTTACATCAAATCCTAGATATGAGTTTCTGCACGGAAAAGTAAAATATAGCCATCTGACGAGGAAGGCTCTAATGTGGTAGATGATAAAGGTGATATATTAGAGCTTTAATTAATACTGAAGGGCATTTACTTATACCACGGATTTATCACCACGGTGACCTCACTGGCACGGCTGTATAATATACTGATTAATGCCATATCAAGTTATAGAGCACCTTGTGATCTTTGCCTTGGCTGTTATTTGTAGGTGGGGGGATGTTGGAGGATGAGTAAGCGTCCCGCTCTCTGGACAGAAGCACGGGGGGATCAGATGTCCTGTGGACAGTGTCAGATAGCCTCTGTGGTCTAAACGACGCTGACTAGATGCTCACCGGAGGCATTAAATAACTTCGGGCCAGTGTTTATGGCTGTGCCACTGTGTGTGCGTGTTTGAGCTTTTAAAGTGTCAGTGTGTGTGGGTGTTTCTCCGCTTATATCAGCGTACGTCCACGCTGCGAGAGAGAATGATATCATGCTCTAAATGTGAGCACGGGCATCGGAAACCTTTTTCCATGATGTAATGCCGGTTCATTCCAACTTGCCGGGTGCAGACGCAGCAAAATGAAATAACTGCGGGGCCTCAGAATAGTAGCAGAGATGGACTGATGACCACAGATAGCTTGTCTAGTCTAGCATGAATGTTTTGGTCGGTGCAGCACATGTTTCGTCTCTGTTCACAGAAGAGGCTTTGAAAAGCTTCCCCAGATGCTTGGTGAAAAAAAAGAAACTAGGACAATATGTTTCAGTTTAGTTCAACCAAAGTGTTCTATACCGTACCAGGCATTTCACAAAGGTACAATTGTAATCAGTTCTGGTTGATTAAAAACCATGAAACGGAGCTCTCATATAGTCGGACACACAAATTAATGTGATCATCAGAAACCCAAACACTACAGCGACACTGTAACTATATTATATGCATGTTATGAGCGTTTAATATGAAATCTGAGAGCTGTATATACCACACTATACAGTGCTGCAAATAACTGAGTATAAAAGCATGGAAATGAAGCCTGGAGGTTTAGCAACCAAAGAGGAAAAAGATAGAATACCTAATATGAATATTGTGCACGTTTTCCGCTGTAACATGGGAATTTGGTTGCTTTAAATGCTCGTATTTAAATTTCAAGTCGGGCAGCATATGTTGTTACAAAGCTTGATGGGTCTTCTTAAGCCCACTAAGAATTCACAAAGTCATAATGTCATAAAATGTTCCTCTACTTGAGAAAACAATGTCATAAACATCTGGATATTTAAATAATATCACCTTGGCAACTATTAATTTATTCACGAGATGTCATATATTTTTTTTTAATAATTCAATAATGACACCCTACTTGCAATAATCAGCGTTAATTTAACATCCTCAATTAAAAGAAGTCACTAATACATAAACATCACAAGTTTTAATGTGGTATCATGACTTTACCTAAAAGATAGCTTATCTTAGCTGCATTTTTTATAAATTCATAGATTATCTGACAGTTGTGTAATTATCAGTTCCCAAAGACCTCCACGCAAATATATAATATACTCAAACACTCAGAATCTGTCAATCATATTACTGAATAAAAAAAAAACATATAGGGCAGCAAAGTAGCTCTAGAAGTGTCTTTATCCCATGCTCCCACGCACACATAAACACACATGTGCGCGCACACACACACACACACACACACACACACACACACACACACACACACACACACACACACACACACAGAAACACCTAAGCAGTCCCAGCTGTAGATAATGAAGGAGATAGTAGATGAGTGGTAACAGTTGTGAGATTACTTTACAGCCACCATTATCACTGCTTCCTCAACTCAGTGTAAACACACACATCCATTAGTGAGTGAACGCTGATAGGGGTGGGGGTGTGTGTAACTTTGTAAGTGGTAGACAGAGAGAGAGAGAGAGAGAGAGAGAGAAAGAAAGCAAAGTGGAAAGAAGGAATATCAGAAAGGAGCATCAACATCTACGATTATTTATAGGGGAGTTTTTAAAGATATTTTGAGACAGACAGACAGACAGACAGACAAGCAGACAGAGTGTGTGTTTGTCATAAAGCCACAGCACCACAAATCCCTGGTGAGAGATTGGAAGTGCTGCGACCCCGAGCACAGCAAAGTTTGAATGGCAGCTATCCTTGGCTGACTGCTTGGTGGAATGAGTGTGTGTGTGTGTGTGTGTGTGTGTGCGTGTGTGTGTGCATGAGGTCACAGAGAAAAAAAGACATCACATCAAAGTGTCCAGGCCATTAGGGTTATGTTTACAGCTGAGCCTGAAGCCACCCAGGTAATGGACACTGCAGTGGAGGTCGTACAACCAATGTGTGTGTGTGTTTGTGTGTGTGTGTGTCTGTGTGTGTGTGTGTGAGAGAGGTGGGACAGAAGGAACTGACCTCAAAGGCTTCACCTATGCCTCTGTGTGTGTGTATGTGAGAGAGAGAGACAGAGGGAAACAGAGTCAGACAGTGGGACAGACAGAAACCGAGGGGGGTAAGAGGACAGAGAGAGGCCGTGCTCCCTTGCAGACAAGCGGTGTGTGTGTGTGTAGAGGTTTGGGGGTCGAGACGAAGCATCTGTTGTACCTACAGTATCCCGAGACATGAGTAAGCAGTTAAGTGCCGACTGAAACATATGGAAGTGAGACAGTCACTGTCTCTGACTAGCAGATAATGACACAGTGTAAATGTGCAGATAAAGCTTGAATTGTTTTAGCTTCTCGGTGTAAACCCCTCAAACACCGTGAGCAAGAGTTTCCCCGTGTCCTCCCTAATTTATGCCCTCTCTTCTCTCCTAAAATGGTTAGTTTCTGACTCCACCATACGATCAGTTTACCAATAGGAACGTAATTCAATTTTCCACTGTAAGCGTGGCACAGAAACACGATACATGAATTTGGTTCACATACATATATGCGCACGGTAATAATGTGCCGTTGTGTTATCTGATTTCTACAAGGGTATAATTGACAAACCTAGTTGAGACCATTCACTGAGTGTTGTTTCAATATACTGCGATTTTTTAGAGTGCATAAAATGAGCTATTACAGCGCTATATACGACATATTTTATGGTGAAATATTAGCTTTTACTGAACTTACTATAACCCGGCGGTTCTCGATGTTTTTCTGTCATGACCCCTTTGGAGGCAGAACAAATGTCACGCTCCCCCTCGACGAGTAAATTGATTTATCAATCAATAAAAATACTGTAACAAAAAGAGCCAAATTAAATTTCCATGTTTCTCATTGATTTCTGTTGTGTACAGTAAGTGAAAAATGCAAGTTAACTCTCCTCAGACTGCCAGAGTTTTTCCTGACTCTCTCTTACTGACAGTTTCTCGACAGCTTCTTTATATTTTGGATTTATCGGCCATGTTTGCTTGATGGGCATCACTAGTTTTTCCTTTTCTTCAGTGTCAAGATCTTTCCTAAGGTGGTCGACAAACGTGCTACAACGGCCCTAAACATTTCCATTAGGAGAAACGTGCTGCAGCTTCAGAAATGATGCCAATTCACAAACACATGGCAAGTCAAAACAAATACAACAACAGAAGTATGATGCAAAATGAAAATAACGTGCAGCAGAAAGCCAAAATTACGGCAGTCAAAGTGAACGTGTTAAAAAAAAAAATTGTTTTCACGCCACTAACTTCTTTAGCGCTTGTGGCAGGTTTTAAAAGATACTGCTATCATATGAAACAAGAAAACCTAAGGAATCCATTGGTGCCAACCATGTCATACTACCTTGTCGTGAAGGAGGCTAATTAACACTCCGAACTTACGTAAAATTTTAGCGAGGAAAAACTGGCATTCACTGGTTATTTTCAAAGGGGTCCCTAGCCCTCTGACCTCCAGATGTGTGAATGAAAATGGGTTCTATGGGTACCCACAAGTCTCCCCTTTACAGACATGCCCACTTCATGATAATCACATGCAGTTTGGGGCAAGTCATAGTCAAGTCAGCACACTGACACACTGACAGCTGTTGTTGTCTGTTGGGCTGCAGTTTGCCATGTTATGATTTGAGCATATATTTTATGCTAAATGGTTTCTGGACAATATTTGTCATTGTTCTGTGTTGTTAATTGATTTCTAGTAATAACTATATTTATTTATTTATACTACATTTGCATAAAGCAAGCATATTTTCCCACTCCCATGTTGATAAGAGTATTAAATACTAAAGTCAACACAATGGAAGTTCTCCAGGCCTCTAAGGGGGGTGCACTAAGTGGAGAGAGAGAGACCCGACGAGCGACTGTGTTTGTTTTTGGAGCACGAAGAAAAGTGGGGGCGACATAAAACGGTACGTATTCTTTTTTTTTTTTTTTTTACATTTGGCCTTACAATAGCTGTGTAAATCTGTTGCCCTTTTATAATATTGTAAAAGACTCAGTTGACAGCGAAGCTTCCTATTAGTTCAAATGTGTTTTCGTTGCTGGGCTTTAATTCCACATCATAAAGCAACTAAAAAGTGTTGTTTTGTAAAAGAATCCTTGGTAACAGTAATTACCCCAATACAACCTAACAGTTAATAACGTAGACTGTAGGTGGAGCACAGTGGTAGCCATCCTAACATAACATTTGGTGATCTCTTTATCCAAAGTGCCTGACAACTCTATGAGTGCAGACGTTTTTTAGCCTGGGTGGGAATAATCTGTAAAGCTGGCACTAATGCGCTGTAGTCACACCACCAGTTTTTCTTGAATATAACAGCGAAAACAAAGCAAAGCAATGACTACATCAAATTAAATCCGGCACATTAGTACAAATGATGACACAATGAACCACAACCATGGCATTATTGCTTAAAACGTCTGCCCTAACAAAAGCTCTGGAGGGACGTGACCTCCTTTTCTGATGACTTTACTTTATTTATATATTTCCTGTCAACACGATCGCTACTTTATGTCAGTGAATATGAGACAGCTCTGTGGTCATCATGCCGGATTTTCCTAGGATACCTGTTCCAAAACGGAGACAGACACAAAATGAGCGAGAAAGGAAAAAGAAGGCACTGACGCTGCTATGCGGAGGAAAAAAATCCCCCTTTTGAACAGCTGTTGGTTACTATAAAACATGAGAGAAATGGTAACGTAACTGGGATGCCATGATTTCAGTGCTGAGTGATTACATAACATTAGTGCCCCGTATAATACTGTGTTGGGACGCCACCAATGGAATGCAGATTAAGGAAGAGATGACTTCATGAGCGCAGAGGGGGGATTTCAAAGTAAAGCATCCGGAACAAAAGCGAGGGAGGTATAGTGTGAAGATGAATCTGGAAATGTGTGCATCAGTGTTACTGTAATAGATTTTTATTGGAGTTTTAGACTTTGGACTGCTCATTGGGTGGGGTGTAGTAGAGAAAAATCGTTCCTTGGGAGTCTTGATGAAAGGGTGAGAGAGTTTGGGTGGGAGTGAGCTTCATAGTAACTAAACACCACCACTGTTCCTCTGCTGCCCTGCCCTGTCTTCTTCCTGTGTGTGTGTACCAGACAGCAGCTGATGGCCAGCCATTCTGCTCTTGGCAACATGATGGCAGCATCAACAGCATCATACACAATGACTGCATGTATCCTGTATATTTCATTTTATGTATACTTTATATGCATATGACAAAAACTGTATTGCAAATACAACAAAACCTGCACACTTCCTGTCTTTCTCTCCAGTAATTTTGTATTTCATTGCTTCTCAAACATTAAAACTAACTATATTATATTACATTTCACTCATCTAGCAAAATAGAAAGTGACTCATAACAATAGAGGCGCTGATGCCTACAAGGCCTTATTGTGCCTGTCTGGCATGGCCCTCTAAAAATCGAGAAATAATGAGGCTACTTAAAATATTTTAAAAGGCTTGACTTGGCCACAACATAACAAAACAGTTTTTACATGCAGGGGACAAAGTCACATTTGAACATGCAACAACAGACATTTTTCTGGACGTCCACATGCAACGCTGACCAAGATGAGGTCAGTGTCTCAGCTAAAAACCGCTCTCTGCTTGTAAATCAAGGCACAACTTTGTCAGCGGTGTCCACTTCGTTTGCAAGAATCTGGCTGATATTTCAGACCATTGCTAAGAGCGTACGTGGGAATACTCAGAATAGAGGCACGGAGGAATTGACGCCTCAACAGCAGCTGTCAAAATCCTTGAGATAAATGCTCTTGTTATTGCTTTGGAGGCAGACATCTACTGTACTTTGTAACTCTCCTGCTCTATCTGTCGTAGTCCTGATAGAGGATCAGAGTTCTACACATGCTCTGTTTTGGTTGTAGTCTGCTAGCCTATGTTTTGTTACCTTGCCCGGCAGCTGGATTCCCACAATGTCACGAGATCACACGGGAAACGCAGGATCATGTATCACGCAAAAATCCATCTCGTCAGGCTTCAAGTAATGTGTTCGTGTCCGGTCCAATCAGACGACACAGAGATGCAACTGTTCATTCTAAACAACAATGAGATGTTGCTGCAATAGCATCAGTAATATCAGAAATGTATCTTCATTGAAAGAAAAGCAAAGAACGGCACTGAAGGCTTTTCTCAATGGAAATTTTTTTTCGCTCTTCTCCCGACTGGCTCCGGCAAGAGTTTGATTGACAGATAGTTCATCCAATCACCTGCCAAGTATTTTTTTTTTTAAGTTCTTGTCCTTTTCCAAACAGTTTCCAACGACAGCTTCTCAGATGGTTGCGCGTAACAAACCATCCGGCGGGTCAAGTTATATGTTTTGTGCCTTGGCTAATAATTGCAGACAGTGAGCTAAGTATATAGGAAGTTATGAGGCATAACGAGAGGTAATATATTGAGTTATGTCATACAAAGTGTAGGATAATTGACAATTTGCTCTCCCCGAAAATTGACTGTCCAATTATAGCTTAGCAACCGTAACAAGGCATGGCAGACCTGTCAAGCTTTGGATGGAAGCGCCCTGCATGGGGCTGTAGTAAAAAAAAAACATACTTTATACATAAAAAGTTTGGAGGTTGGTGTCTTTTTTTAGTCTTTTCAAAACCAAAAATGACAAAGAAGGAAGGAATGTGTTTGTCTGCTCTAATATCAGCTCCAAACATTAGCATGTCTGGTTAACTCACTTACTTAGTTTAAAAAAAAAAAATCCCATTTTCATCAACAATTCTCTGATCTCATTAAAACCAATGTTATCCCAGGAGTGTCTTCACTGATTTGTTTTTCTGGCCACGGGTTTTACCCTTCGTGACACTGTCCAGAGCAGCGGAGACAAGGGAGGGACATTTCCCCCGTGTGTGTCTTTATATGTGTGTGTGTTCACACATGTCCTGCCTGTCAACGGGGCGAACCACTCCCTATGATGTCCGCAGCATCGGACCACGTTGACTGATCTTTGATCCTCTGCCTTGGCTCTGTGTGTCAGGGGTATAGACAGTGACCGAACCGACTGAGCCGAGCCAAGATCCCACAGAACCACACCCTGAAACCACAGAACCATTAGCGGGTCCCGCTCCCACTCTCTCTCTGTCTGGTATCATCATACATCAGAGAAAATGTGCTATTGCCACTCGTAAGTGACGGCGTTGACATTTTACAACATTGAGAAATTGCCACAGCATCCTCAACATATGATAACATTTCCTACTTTGGTTCCCAACTGCAAATCAATCTTGTTACTTGTGATTCTGATGATCATCAAGGTTTGGAGGAACCAACATGCCCCATCAATTCAGCTGGCAGTACATTTTGCATAAAGCGCTGATTCTTAAACTACACGTTCAAAAGTGATGTCTCTGGTGGGTCTTGATAGGGCCAGACAACTGCCGCTTTGTTATGAGCTCGAGTCCCACAGCGATGTTACATGTGAAAAAAGGTTTACAAGTCCTTGGCCTGCTGAATGAAACAAACACAGAAGCTAACCATTCCTGACAGCTGGTGAGGTATCACGCTGAACTGGACGAAGACACAAAGAGAATATCCAGAACTTCCCCGTGTCTCTCACACGTGTTTTGGCCAAAATGTACGTTATTTTTCATTACATGAATGGAAAATGTCATCATAATGGAACAGGTGCTTTCGTGGGCTGGGAAAAGGGTGGACAATGCAGCCAGTGCTGCCTGACACCCTTCATTGGCTTTATTATTAGGAGATAGTGTGGGAAGTTGGGAAGAGTTGACTCAACCAATAAACAGCTCTTTTTGACACCGCATGTCAAGAAATTACAGAACAGATGTGTAGGTGTTGTAGATCAATAACACATGACGGTCAGGAGGAGTGACGGAGGAGGAAGGTGAAAAGGACAGAAGGTAGGAAGACGATGAGAGATGCAGAAAGAAAAGAAAGGATATACTGTTCACAAGAGAATCTCTTCACTAGCGTGGTGAGCTTGAATAACTGTATGAGCCTATTTGGCTGGTGGCCCCTAAAGCTGCCTCCTCAAGTTCCAAACATGAACGTGCATGCACAGAATGCTGAGCGGTAACAGCCAACAATGTTTTTGGCTGTCACATAGCCTACGGTACACGAAATAGCCCTTCCAGGGTACGCCAATTGAACAATTGAATAATTGACATACCCTGAAGTCTAGAAGTCTAGATGGGCCAAACTCTTCTGTCTTTTTCCATCCAAAAGTATGTATCAGGAAAATATGAGGATATGTCTGCACCGTTCAAATACCATTTCCTAATGATGTCCAGATTGAGAGCCAGAGTATAGATGTATTGATGAGGTCATTCACAAACATTCGAGGCCACAAATTGTCGTTGACATTACTAAGGTTTGAGTTGAATGAGTTGTGATCACATTAAACTCTAATCTTAACAAAAGTCTACGGCCTAGCAGCTTTGTGAGGCTGTGCTGTGGCACAGTGGTCCTTGAGCTAAATGCTAATGTCAGCATGTTAACATGCTCACAATGACAATGCTAACATACTGATTTTGAGCATTTGTGTTTACCATGTTCACAATCTTAGTTTAGCGTGTTCGCATGCTAACATTCGCTAATTAGCCCTATACATAAAACACAACTGAGGCTGATGGGAATGTCAACAGTTGTGCATGTATTTACTTATAATCGAAAGCACTGGACAAATTACTTATTATTTAATTTTGACCTGATGATGACAGTGGATAAAAAGTTTGGCAAACACCAAAGTGATTACAATTCATCCCCAGGTTAACACGGATGTCTGTACCAAATTTCATGGCAATCCATCCAATAGTTGTTAAGATATTTCATTAAAAATCAAAAATGTCAACCTCATGATGGCGCTAGAGGAAAGGTTAGGAGATCACCAAAGTCAGTAGGGTTTATCCTCTGGATACCATGAATATTTATACTAAATTCCATGGTAATCCACCCAATAGTTGTCAGGATAAATCACTAAACAAATACAATTTCAAATGTGCTGGTGGCCGTAGAGGAAAAGTCACCAAAGTTTCAGGATTCGTTCTCTGGGTACCATGAATACCTGCACAATATTGAATGTCAATCCATTTAATAGTTGTTTAGCTATTTCAGTCTGGACCAAAGTGGTGGTCCGACTGACCGACATTACCTTTACTAGAGCCATGACGCTAGCTTGGCTAAAAACAGAACCAATTGCGATGGAGGACCCTTTAATTCCATCACAAAACTACAGTTACTGAGTAGATGCATTCCCATCATTAACCATCACCACTATGACTAGCAAACACAACACACATATAACAGAGCAGAGGGTCTGACCTGGCGGGACATGGTTGGGTGTTGCAGGGCATCAGTCCAGTAGCTGGTCTTGATCTGGGGTTGCAGTGCGATGTATTCACTTGCACTCTCAAGTCTTTGTAGCACGCTGACTTGGTGTTCATCTGGCCTGTACGGGTGATATAGCAATAATTTCAGGCACATCATCGTGAAAGGAGAATATCATTTCCATTTTGACTTACACTCGATTCTGTCTGCCACTTGGCTACAATAAAATAACAGTAAAACAAAACTGCAGGCTCATATTTACAGGGATGGATTAAATAGTTATGGTATTATAGATGATTGGCACTGATTTATAGAAACACCATTGTTATTGAGCTTGATGGCTCATTCTTGACCTTGGAAACAGCAGCTTCGAACAAAACAGCACTGTGTGTGAGTCGTAGTGTGTAACAAGCTGCTTGTGAGGATGCTATCAAGTGTTTGCATAATAATATACCTGCAATATGTGACATCTGTTTAATAATGTGAAAACATTTGACTGCTTTTACCCTGAAACTCAAACACCTTCGAGGTAGTTAAAAGAATGTTAATGTAACATGAAAACAATACTTTCTTTAGTTATTTTCTCAGTGACTAATAAACAAAAGAAATAAATACCCTGACTTGTGTTTCGGATGAGTTCTGGAACAAATGCAGATCTGACAGTGTTGCGTGATTTATGAGAAACCTGAATCCCAGCTCCACAGATCAGCTGGCTGGTATTTGGCCTCAGGCATGGTCAATCTGCACATCCTAACTCATTCAGTAACACTCTTTAATAAAGCAAACTACCCCCAACCCGTCGTGGCCTACAATCAGGACACAAAGAGGTGGAGGTGGTTAGGGTGGACCACGACAGACCAGGGTGGGGAACTTTAACCTGCAGTGTCAATCAATAGGAACTCTACACTGGGGGCTTTGTTCACACTCATGAAGGCAAGCGAGTGCACGCACACACACACACACACACACACACACACACACACACACACACACACACACACACACACACACACACACACACACACACACACACACACAAATACACTCGTACAAGCACTCACAAAGAGCAATGTGTATGAGTAAACACACTCTCACGCACACATATACACTTTTGTCTACTGACCTGCAGCCTCAAATCACCATGCCAGGGTCTGCCCAGGTCATTACAACAACTTTGCATGTGTGTGTGTTTGTGTGTGTGTGTGCGTGTTTAATACTAGGCCTCAGGTGGTACAAAGGCCACTGGTCGAAGTCATGCATGTGCATGTTTGCTTGCTTTCGCGTATCTGTTTGTGTGTGTGCGTGTAATAGCAGGTCTCCGGTAGAACAAGAAGAGGTCCCAGCAGTCCCAAACAAGAGCTAATAATGTCCTCTCAGTAATGATGGGAACGCTGCCCTCTCCATTTAACCTGCAGCTAAAAGCCTTATTACAGATCTGAGAGGTCAGACTGAGCTTCAGATGCTGAAGATCTGAAGGTGATCTCTTCTTTTCCATCCACACAATTGACTTTGAGATCATTTTAGAATGATATCCACTACACTTTGAACACATCTATCATTGCAGCTTGAAAAAAAAAAACCCACATTGTTACACAATGTTACGTCATTCATGCGTACACTTACCTCCGGCACAAGTTGCTGAGCATTGGGAGCGTACGATGGCCCATGTATAATTGTGTTTGATGTGGTTCCTTTTCTCGTCGGCTTTCTTCAGAGTGTATTCCCAACGTACACCTGGGTTCCAGCCCTGCAACAATATCTACAGGAAAGAGAAACGTGGTAAGAGCGATGAGACAAAGGACAACACGGATATATAGATGCAAGGAATCATGGGAAGTAAAGAAAGTAAGTCGCAGGAATGAAAGAGAGATTGTCGCACCAATACATACATAAATTGACATGTTAAATGTACACATATCAGTCCAAACAGTACTTTCTGTGTCCAGGGATCCCTCACCTCTATGACTAGCGTCTCATTGGTGGGGCCAGTTGATACGAGGCTCTCTGGTCTGTTGTAGGGTCTCTTGTACTCAAAAATAGCTCCAGCGATGGGGTGTCGGCCTGGCCAGTCCACCGTCCAGTGCCCGTTCAGGTAGTA
>CAKALG010028590.1:0-16963 GCA_916700815.1 Helicolenus hilgendorfi | reverse complement strand
GCCTTTCGGCTGCATTCATTCAAAATCCGGCAACTCGTCACCTTCCCGCAGGGTTGTGCGGAAGTGTGCACATCGCGTGTTTATTTGTGTTTTAGAAGGTAACTATCGTGAAACAATAAAAAACAAATGTTTTATTTCTCTGACTCACTGCTTTATACCCACTAACAGCACTCTCTCTCCGTTCACTCTATAGCTCGCTCCACCATCGCTGCTCTCTCTCCATCTCGGCTCGTGGCCAACTTTGAATGCTGTGTGTTTACAAACACCAACCGACAACTGTTACATTTTACACCTCTAACAACAGAGTAATAATATATTCAATTTACAAAAATCATGAATGCTTTTTAATTTTTGTCTTTTTTAAAACAAGTGTGTATCATAAAAAAAGATCTCGGGAATGAAGTGTTGACTTTCTGGGGATGGATAGCGTTAACGTGAGTTGATCCAGGAAATGAATCGATTTGTGGCACACTTTTTAAATATGACACTTTTTCATCTTTGGGTTTGGGGGGAAGGTATCAAGTTTAAAGTCAAAAGGCTCAAAGTCCAAGTGAAGTCATAGCGTTAAAGTCCAAGTTGAGTTGCGAGTCTTTTTTTGATCTTGTCAAGTCAAGTCTAAAATCATCAAATTGATTGCGACACTAGTCTGATTCGAGTCCAAGTCATGTGACTCGAGTCCACACCTCTGCAACAGCATATAGTTAATTATATAGTTAATGCTGTGTATTTATTCCACTTACTGGTTCTGTTGTCAGTGAGGCCACATGAAGAATCAACATATCCATCCTCCGGTAGTGGCCTGCAGAGAAAGACATCAATATACAGCATAAATACAATACAGTAGAAATAAAAAATAAAATGACATACAGTATATAGGAATCATAGTTTCTCTTTGGCCTTTTGTTTTTTTCTGTTACCAAGTTAATGATTGCTTTGGTCTTTTTGTAATTGCTAGTTATAAACATTAAAATCAATTTGCTGTGCTAAAAAAGTGAAATAAACTATAAAGTGTGAGCAGTCGTTCCGAGCATTTTAGCTCTCACTCTTTTGTTGTTGGTGTGGTGCTATTATTTAACAACAGTGTGTCCTTGGAAACAATATGTGTTGTTTGAGAAAAACCAGTAATTACCAACTCCCCTCTGACATTATAATAAGACAGCTGAACCCTCAGTGCTGGGGGCACATGAGGGCTAGATTATACTGTAGTAGATAGCACACACACAGAGACAGAGAAACACACACACACACACACACACACACAGAGACAGAGAAACACACAGACATTAACACAGTCTTGCATGCATAGACAAACACGCCTTAAAATACCACAAGTATGGGCGAGCTGATGGAGCTGTTGGGATAATTGCTGTTATTATGTTGTCAGTAGCTTTGTCGAGGTAGGTTAAAGACAAAGACAAGAGTGGATTAAACAGTGCGAAGAGAAAAACTATTAACTGTGTAAAAGCAGTTTCTCTTCTATAAGACTCACGTTCAGACTCCTGTTATATGTGCCCATTACTCTTCTTATCTATGACATTTATTTGTATTGTATAAACTTTAGCAGACTGAGCTACCAGGATACCATTGTTATATTATTATACTTTATAAATACAACTTGCAGCAGATATATATAGTGTGAAACTACTATGTAATAAACTCTAAAGATGTTGTGAATACACTGGATGTCCTTATAAATAATCTGTTTCTTCTGCTCAAACACATTTGTCTCTGCTGCAGAAATGATTCTTGCCAGTAAAACAGTGGTTGGCCGACTATTTTTCCATTGCTTGACTTGTCCTCATTTTTTAGTTGCAAGCTGCTATTTAGTTCACTGGCATGATCCGACATAATCACGTAACACTACATCAAGGAAAGAACACACCTGCTGCCTTTCACCATTCAACACACGTGACTAACTTCCCATCATAGCTGGGCATGTTTGTCAAAGCCGCCTCATAAATCAGACAAATTGCTCACACACACAGAGAGCGAGAGAGAGAGAGAGAGAGAGAGAGAGAGAGAGAGAGAGAGAGAGAGAGAGAGAGGAGTACCTGGGGAAGTCTTCATCCTGCCACTCGTCCTTAACCTCCATGTTGTCCATGCGTAAAGTGGCTTCTGCTGTACCCATCCTCTGCCAGGGAGGACGGGCTTCAGCTCACTGTGGTTGACAAACAAATGAAACAATGTCATTCAGCAGGAAACCACACGTTAAAATCTTGTTAAAACATACAGTACCTGCAGCTGTCTTAAAGGGGCACTCCACCTATTTTACGCAACCCTGATGATTTCATCAGAATAACCGGAATTTTGAGACTTATAATAATTGAGATAAACCTACGACAGACAGCCAGCGTTCAAACTGAAGGTGTGGAGTTTGGAAAGAACAGGGTGTTTACCAGACAGGGAGGATTTAATTAAAGACACTATCCGGTTGCATTATGGGAAATGTAGGATTCAGTGTTTTTGGAGCTTACTTGGACCATACTAGGGATGAAAAATGAGGATAGATTTTTTTATTAAAGATTCAATTTTTACCGTTTCTTTTTAAATCTGTCAGTCATGTCAAACAACCTTATGGAAGCAGTATACTCAATTAGTACCCCTTAAAGCTGCAGTAGGTAAAATTGGAGCAAATATGATTAAAAAAACATATTTTTATAAAACAATCACTATACAGTATACTGACAGTAGTGCATGAGACAGGTAATCTGAAAAAAAAATCATGTGCCTCTGTGTCCTCCGGTGCTCCTAACTGCATCTGCAAGTTTTCACAGACCAGAAAAAAACAACCAATCAGAGCTGAGGTGGAGCCTGCCGTCTTTGAGCAGCTGTCAATCACTCATGAAATACGATCAAACGGTCAAACTAGGCTTGTGGTGTACTGTTTAGCTGTAAAATGATAAAGTTTGTGACCTGGCAGCCATGTTGAGATCAGTTGAGGAAATACCAAGCACGGCCCACCAGCCGTAGCAAACTCATAGCTCATGAACAGCCAATAGGAACGCTCTCTCTCTGAAATGACCTGTGATTGGCCAAAGTCTCCCGTCACGGTATATATTTTTTAAAGCCTGAAAACAGAGCCATGAGGAGGTGCAGAAGTCTAGTTTTCTCTCAGAACGCTTGAATTACAATATGCTGAAAGGTTATTATGGATTTTTTGCTCAATGATGACAAAAATATTCTGCAGGTTTAAAGAGGCCAAGTAAAAGCCAACTTATCCACAATATATAGCTTTGAGGAGCTGTTAGAAAACGTAACATGGGCGTAATGATGAATCCAACATGATACACAGCATAGAAAAAAGTACATTTCTTGAAACACTAGTGCTATTTTGCCATGGTAATAATTGTCACAATGTCATAATAAATACAAAAATGTCAAAACTAAGTCCCAGTGGATTTCCTTTCCCTACATCTCTGGGGAAAGAGACAAAAATATAACACCACATTGCTCATACAGCCCCTCAGGGCGATACGAGAAAATCATCCGTGCTGCCATAAATCATATAGTCATCTGAACTTCCATATTTTACATAACCAAATCAGAAGTCTCCACCTAAAGCCTTTTCTTGGTATGCGACGTAAAGCTTTACTGCGTCTCGTGTTTGTGTCGGTGGTTGTTGAGGGCTGTCATACAAGGATCAGCCATGCACAGAGTGAACATCATGCGCGAGTCTCGTGTCAGAAATGTGCGTATGGGGGGATGAGTGTCCATACATCACTGTCCCAGCCAGAGTTCATGCTGCGGTAGACGTTACCACAGTCCATTTGTCCACTGGGATGGCACTGATGTGCTATAGTGAGACACATCAGAGACTAAAAAAAGCTGAGGTCTAAAAGGCACCGGCCCTCAGGCTACATGCTGCTGTGTTGTGATTGGATTCTAAACGATGGAGGAGAGTGTTTACACTGTGCTATCCCATAAGAAAGTCGCAGTGTTTGATAAGAATTTGATGGGGGAAATCCTTAAACATCACTTTGATAAAGATCCTTTTGGCTAAGTCACACGTTGAGTATCCTTCCTCTGTTCTCTGTTCACTCTAATCTTTAAAAGCTTTGTGAAACAGATTGATCATTCTCCCTGCTAAATAAAGAATGAAAGAGGGGTGTGCCTTGCTGAGAATAAAGTGGAAAATTCACACGGAAACCGGCGCAGATCAGCGCGTGTGGTCTGTTGTCTGTGCAGATGTCTCTTGCCGAGGCTCAGCTGCTCATACAGAGAACTGCTGATTGATGGACACAAAGTAATGTTGCAGGAGCACGTGTTTGGTAGGGATTTGAGTCCAGATGGCAGAGCAGCCTTCATTTCCCAAACACTATCTCGTGAGCTATTCACTGCGTTGTGTCTAATAAACCAAACACCTAATAATCTGTCTCAGAGGTGGAAAGCAAATAGATGAAAATGCTATATGTGGAGTGCATTTTTGTTTTAGTTTTTAAGTCTCTTTCTTTGAAAAGCAAATTGTAAGTGGAGCAGTAAAGCTTCAACTTGAATAGAACATCACAGCATTCCTTCCCCCTCTGCATTTGGAAACATTTACATGGCTTGCAGCTTGGAGATAAGCATCAATAGAGCCACTGATGATAAAAAAGGCAAGGCGAGGGGATACATCACGAGTGCAGCCTTCCTCAACTTGTTTTGATTGCAAATTTACAGACAAGAAAAGCCCCAGTTATTTGGCTTCAAATCTTAAGTATTTCTTCATAACATTAAATATTTATGATTAAATAAGCAGCAAGCAAATGTAAAAACATATTTAGGGTATAATTTAATAAGAGTTTAACACTTGAAAACTCAGCTAATCCGCTTCGTCAGGATTGAATGGCTGTGGTTTGATCAGATTAAATCCTGATAGGTGCACGAAAGTGACCACCTTTTTTCCAAATGATCTCTGTCCACTTCAAGCAAGTGGGAAGAGAAACAGAGAAACATAAATATCTAATGTAAAATAATAAAAAATGTTCTAAATTTGGCAGGAAAAGGTGTGTTCATGTAGGTTACTTATATAAAGAAGCTGGCTGAGACATTTTCAGGGCCTTAAAATGTGTGTGAAAGGAGAGAAGCTACTCTGTCACGACTGCCATCCTTTCCTTATCTGACAAATGGAAACAGACGCCGTCTCAGTAATTTGAATCACAAACAGTAGCATGACGAAACAAAGCATTAAATATGTAATTGATGGAGAATCTACCCCTTGAAGAAAGGCATTTTATCCAGCCAAAACCAGACAAATCATGGCTCATGTAAATGTACTCACATAGTGTGATGATGAGGAAGACTTCCTCTTCGCCGTGTTGACAGCTTCCCTGTTTTGCTTTCAGGCGCTCCTCTTTATTTTCCTCTTCCTCCACCTCCTCCTTAAATCTGCCTGAGCAGGGTGAGGGTCATCACTGTTTACATCTGCAGGTGGGACACTGGTGTGCTCAGGAGCTGGGCTGCTGGATGATTCTTGCTGTTCACTGATGCTCCTAATGGAGGCTGAGAGAGAACTCGTATCCTCCTGTAGAGAGAGAGAGAGAAGGGTTAAGAGGAGATTCAGGGTCATCACATATCAAACACCATTCTGCTCTCATCTTTTCAGTCACCTCTGCCAGTCAGATTCCACGCTGCATTTTGCTCCAAAGATAATCCTGCCCTTTTAGCTTGTCTCATGATGATCACCCTCTCTCTCTCTCTCTCTCTTCCTCCCATTTATTTCTGCTGAATCCCCATCCTCCCCGCCTCCTCCCTCTGCCACCACTAATGCCCCCACCCCAGGCTCTAATCCTGATGTGATGATGTCACCAGTGTGTGTTGTGGTGGTTATGTAATCACACCTGCTTACCTTCTCTTTGAGGCTGCAGGGTGTCAGGATCAGCTGTTTTCCTTCTCTTCACGTTCAGTCCATTTTGCATCCATGATTTAACATCTTTCTATCCTCCTATGAGCTGGGAGAGATGGACGTTTCTACTTCACCGCTGTTCCCTGGCAACAGCATCTTCCTCCCTCACAGTCTCTCTCTCTCTCTCTTGCTTTTTCTCATCACCTCTTTTAAGCTCTCTCGCTCTAGATGAAACCCCTCCTCCACATGAATTCCCCTCCTTTTCTCTTGCTCCCATAGCTGTGATCCTCCCTCCCTTTCTCTCCTCACAGCTGCACTGAGCTCTGGGCGATGTCATGACACAGAGTGGCTTCTCTCTCTCTCTGGCATTGCACTCATCGCCCAGTGGGGGCAGCCACACTTTCCTATTCTTCTCCTGCCATTGGCTGCTTGACAGAGAAAAGCATTTTGGGTGTGTTTACCGTTTTCTATTAATAACGGTACTTTGCACAGCACTGAAACACTGCAGCATGCCCAGACTTGTGACTAAAAGCATTTGTTTCCCCCAAAGATCCAGTATCGCTGAAATGCTGAAAATAGAGTAGATAGCTTTAGGTGTTTAAGAACATACCAACATTGTTTTGATGGCTCATTTTAAACCTGCAGTAGGCAGAATGTTTTTGACATTATTGGGCAAAAATGCCATAATAACCTTTCAGCATATTGTAATTCAAGTGCTCTGAGAGCATTATTGGCTACTATGGCCTCCTCATGTTTTCATGCTTTAAAAATCTAACCCGTGACGGGAGACTTTGGCCAATAACAAGTCATTTCAGAGAGAGAGAGCGTTCCTATTGGCTGTTAATTCAACCGAGGTAGCTGTCAATTATTCCCAAACTCCAATCAAATGGTCAAACTAGGCAGTGCTGATCAAATATGAATTAATATTCTGTTAATGTAATGCATATTTCTGTCCTCAAATGTTGTTGTTTTTTCCAGAAAAACATCTTGTAGTGTTGTCCAGCTGTAAAATGATAAAGTTTGCTCTGGCTGGTGGGCGGTGCTTGGTATTTCCTCAACAGATCTCAACATGGCTGCCCGGTCACAAACTTTCTCATTTTATAGCTCAACATGTCTCATGCACTACTGTCAGGATATAGTGACCGTTTTATAAAAATACGTTTTTTGAATCATATTTGCTCAATTTCTCCCCACTGCTGATTTAATATAAGTTAGTAAATTGTCAGCCTTTGTATCTTATTTCAAAGAAAGGCTTTCCCAGCTTTAAATTGTGCCATATCTTGTTTTGAATACTTGGCTATCTACAGATTTTTTCATAGTTAATAAGGTGAAATGATCTTGTAATGTTGTTTTATTTTTCATAATAAACTGTACACACAATCTTGTTTCAGTTCCAGGCCCACACTGTATTGTGTTTACTTTTATTAAGTATTAAATCGTTCTCTATGTATTTATATGCAACGCCCATGTGTAACTGGGTCACAGATATTTTTTTGTCTTGTGTGTTGACAGTCCTGCCACCAGATGGTGGTAGAGTGTTCGCTATGAAAGACATCTGCAATGCCATAGATACTTGGGTTGGACTGACCTCTTGATAACCTCATTTAAAGCCTGTGTTGTGTTTTACTAGGTTAATATATGTTGCATTCTAACGTATGGGCTGTTACCTTAAAGTCCTGTAGACTATTCAACAATGTCATAAGGAGTTAGAGAATAAAATCGAAGAGTATAGGATAGTAGTTGATGTTACTAATGGGGATACAAAACACTTTCTCTCTATATCTAAAAAACAAACAAAAATACACTAACCCAACCCAAGACCTGTGACAAATGAGACAAATGTCATTCAAGAAAACACCAGTTACAGTATACAGGCACAAACTGATATATATATATTATAATTAATAACATCTATGCTCTATTTGTAAATATTGTCAGCCTATACTAGTTTGATCAAATCCTTAAGTTTAACATTTTATATCAAACATACTGTACATAGAACACCATCAGGATGTGTGCTGTTAATTCCTCCTGCTCCTCATGTACTGAGGGTTACGTCTCCATCACTCCTCCTGATAGCAGCTGAAGCAGGGATAACTAATTCACTTCCTAACCTCCACTAACACATGCAAGTCACAGAGAGTTTCTTTCATTGTTTTTTCTGAAGAGCTAAAACATGTTCCTCGGGACAACTGCCCATATTGTAAGCTAAATGATTATCTACTACTACTGTATACTGGGTAGTAAAAAACACCTCATCAATTTAACAAAGACAAAAAACAAGTATTTTGCTATCATGTCACATGAATCTTAGCCATTGGACACAGATGCTGCCAAGCCTCATGCAGCTCAGATCGGGGAGCTTTCTTCCACCAAGTTTTGTTCTGCAGGACTGGAGCGCTGCAGCTCATGTCTGGACAGATGCTGCACTACACCCACACCGATACAGTCACCCAGCACATTGACGGTAGTCCTCAGACGATCCCTAGAAACAAACCAGAAGATTTGAGGTTGTAGTAGGAACTTGTCAGCGTGACTTTAACACAACTACACACAAGTGTAGGGTGGTTAAAAAATGTAAAGTTACCAGTCATAGTTTTAGAATTCTTGCCATTTAAAATAGAAACGATAAAAAGTTAGTTTCTACACTTCAATACTATTGGATTTTTCTAGTTGTAAACAGACCTCTGAAAAAGTGAAGATAAAATGATCAAACTTTCCAAAAATGTTCTCAAGATCTGAAACTGATATTGGTTGCATGTGCACTCACAGGATCCAATCCACCATAATGAGCAGTGATATGTCTTCAGTGGGCAGTCCAGCTGATTCCAACACAATCAGCATGGTTACCATGCCGGCCTGTGGGATGCCTGCTGCACCAGTGCTTGCAGCTGTGACAATCAAACTGAACAGGAGAAACAGTGATGGTTACGTAATGTAATCCTTGTCAGTGTATAAGAAAACAGGCACAACCCATTAACAGTGCACTTAGTCTTGACCACTTATGTTTGTGGATCCACATTCGAAATGTTTCTTTGAGAAGAAACCTATGGGAACTAGTCCGATGTAAGGACTCTAATTTTCCATATCTTCATCTGCTGATGCCTTATTTATAATTCTGCAGAAAAGCTTGTGCAGAGCTTCCACAGAGCCACAGAGATAATTTGCAGAGCTCGCAGAGATACACTGCGCACCACAACACGCACAAAAACACGCCACAGAAGTTTGATTGGGCATCAGAGCCAGACAAGTACCTCACATCCATTACACCAAGAACAACCTTATTACGTCTAGACACAGGAGCTCCTCCTGATCAACCAACTTTTCCATAATTGTTTTTCCAGCCATGGAGATTTTGTTGGGCCAAACGTATATGGAACTATTGACTCATGGCTATCAAATAAATGAAAGACCGAAAGATTTGAAAATCCCGGGTCCAAAACAAAATGAAATAACATGCTACACGTAATCCTTCACAGTACCATGTATGCCTGGCGTGCATTAGATGTGCCTGCAGCAGCCCGCACAGAAAGCATAGGCGCACAGCGGCAGGAATATATAAATCAGGTATGTGTTCGGTAACTCATGGAAATAAGTTAATGGATTAATTAGAGAAAAATATTTGAGCAGTCTGAGCTCAATGTGGTTTGAGCTTACCTGAGGACAATGATCTGACCCAGGTCAAACTCCATATTATTAACCTGGGCAATGAATAATGCAGCTACAGCTTCATAGAGTGCTGCACCATCCATGTTCATTGTGGCCCCAATAGGGAGCATGATGCGTGTCACTTGTTTGTCCATGTTGTGATTTTCCTCCATACAGTAGAAGGTAACAGGAAGGGTTGCAGAACTGTGAACAAACTTTAGGTTAGCAGAGAACCGGGGCTACCTTAGTAACCTAAAGCTCTCCTTCAGACCTTGCTCGGTATCTCACTATAGGACATGTAACCCACTCCAAAGCCCATAACGCCTCCACACCTAAAGCCCTCCCCATGGGCTAGCAACACGCATTTAATAAGAACCCACACTCAGCACTGAGTGAGCCAGTGAAGGTGCAGTCACGTACACGTGGTAAAACCAAATAAATGTATGTAGGGATGCCCAACTGGCAGCAGCACAGATGTCGTTCACAGAAATGCCCCTGAAAAGGGCTCATGACATGGCCAAATTCCTGGCGGAGTGAGCCCCGTTTCCGGGGGCTACAGTCCACGACTCTCATAAGCCTGAATTAAAGCCTCCACCAACCAATGTGACAGGCGCCAGGGAGTCTGAACCTTCCTTTTGTAAGAAGGGGCCAAAAGGCTGAAAGAGTTGGTTACTCTTCCTTAATCCCTTGGTCCTGTCGACATCGACGCGTACATCTTTCAGACAGACAGTGCGTTTAGCCGCCTCTCCCTCTCCCCTGCAAAAGGCAGTGGGTGAAAGCAAACAGCTCCAGCATGGGGCAACTGTTAAAAGACTTGCTAACTTTAGGCACAAAAGCTGAGTTAGGGCACATTAACTTCGTATAGTTAGGGGAAAACGATGGCATCTTCATCATCCTCCTCATTTTTGTTGCCGAGGAGCAGGTCAACCTCATCTTCGTCGTCGAGTTTACTGAACAGTTGGGGAAACTGTGTATTAGGGTCCCCCATCCCCTCTCTCCAGTCCGTACTAGCTGCAGCGGGTTTGTCTCTGGGCTTCACCAGCATGGCACAGGAGTGATCACAGGACTCTGAGTCCATGAGCAAAACCTGGGCATGTTCACCTCCCATACATGCGATGCAGAGAGGGGTGTGGGGGGGATCTCTCCCTGAGATGGTGAATCCACACGTGGCTGGGTAAAGGCAGGACTCAACATCCTTAACCTTGCCACTACCAGAGTTTCCCTTAGAGGATGCGGTGGTTACCAGATCTAATAGCTAAAAACGGACACACAGCTCACCTCGACATGCTAGCTTGTCCTGTAAGAGATAGAAACAGATAGACATCCACAACAAAACGAAAACACCCTCAAGAACCTACCTACAATACAATTCCTCTTAATGAAATATACATCCTGAAAATCCTGACACCAGATCTCCACGTTCGATGACTACCTCGACGGCTGCGTCGGAGAATAGTATAAATGAAAATCCGGATGTCAGGACAGCTGAGGAGCTTCTATGATCTATCTTCACAGGGAAGAAACCGAGAATGACAGACAGGATGCCACGGGCGTTTAGAAAGGGAGACAGGCCAGTCCGTGCATCTCAAGATGATTGGTTAATCTCCCGACAGACGTGTTATTGGAGCTTCCATGTTTGGTCATGCCTGAAGGGGCTTCCCATAGTGAGATATCGAGCAAGGTTTGAAAGAGAACTCATGTAGTAGTTGTAGTAGAGTTAGCTACCATTCAACCATTGTTCATGTGGCTGCTATGTGTTATGTTTAATATCAAGACTCACCTTGATGAAGTGCCAAAGGCAGTGTTGAGAGCCTGGAGTAGACCAAGCATAAACCTGAAGGGATTCTTTCGTGTGACCACAAAATAGATGAGGGGAAGGGTGAAGAGGCTGTGGATTAGGAGGCCAGTGATCACGGTAAGAGTATACATGGCAACTTCTCGACCTATCTCTCCAATGTCTGTCATCTTTAAAATCTGTCCTGCCAGCAGGAAGAGCATTCCCACTGGGGTATACCTGTGATGCAGAAGGGAGACACAGCAGAGGAGAGGCAATGAAAGAGGCTCAATGTTGAAGGAGTCAGTGAGTATATCCATATTTGCAGATGATTACCTAGGCAGTAAATCACAATCAACTTCAGGCATGTAACAAACACAGACAATCAATTGTTTATCGCATGCCAAAACCTGACCACAAAAACTAAAAAACTAAAATAAAAAAATAAAAATACAGTATTTAATCAGCACTATAATAAACAGTAAGCACTAGAGATGAGGGCTGCTCGGTTTCAGTCTTTGGAGAGATATCAACAAAAAATTGATAGTTGAAACAAATATATAAGTATTAACAACACACAGCCAGTTCATCTTCATGAACGCCTCCTGTTCTTACCAGATGAATATGCTGACCAGACGCATAATGGCTTTATTCAGGCAGTCAAATAAATCCCTCAGAGGTTTCCCCTCAGTTCCCATACTGCCCAGGATGAGGCCAAACGCAACAGAGAAGCCCAATAGACCCAAAATATTGCCTCCGTCTACGGTGCCTGGTACTGGTACTGGTACTGGTACTGGCACTGTGTGATCTATAGGTGGAGTGACAATGTAACAACAATAATGAAGAACAGGCAGATGACATATTAAACCAACATAAAGGAACATTGGGTTAGACAAACATTTGGTTTCATCCCAAATTACAAGATATAGAACAAAAAAAGGAATCTCACTGTTTTCACTGGTCTCAGTCATATTGATGACATCGAGACTCTTCCCTGTAGAAACACTCCCAGAATATACGGATTTATACTAGATAACAAGTATAAGCAAATATTAACCGTTGGTAAGTTTGAAACAGTGATGGTATGAATAAAGAACAAATAATAGCCGTCACAGATCTTACCTTTCTGAAACAAGCTTCCACCAGATTTGAGGGAATCATGTTTCTATAAAGCAAAAACACTGATTAGGTGTTTTAACTGTCAGTTGTATCGTTACAGGTTCCCTGTAAAAAGAGTTTGATACACACCTGATTAGATCTAGAAAGGAATCCACAGTCTGCACAGCCTGTGGATGACCACTAGAGGACACTGAGGCAGTTCTGGATGAATTCCCTGGTTGGATAAGAACAGCTAAGGCAATGCCAGTGAACGCAGCAATAATTGTGGTGACCATGTAATAGCAGAAGGCCCTCAGCCCAATCTTCCCATAAGCCTTCTTGTCCACAGATGAAAATCCTGAAATAAAAAAAAAAATGTGGGTTTAATATATGAACATAATTCCATGTTAGATTGATAACTTTAAATATGAATTTATTTTATATATGTCAAATAATATTATATATTTATGGGATAATTTAAATAAAAATGTTTTTGAAATGTATGTACAGATAAGAAATATTTTTGAGTCCCTACATACAGTGTTTCCAAGAAAACATTAACACATCTTGAATGATACTCAACTTGCATCGTGGAGGTCACAATATCAAACTATGGTGAAATGTTAAATGTCAAAAAACACTCAAAACGAATTAAACTAAACCTTGTCTACTATGTAAACTCAAGATCAGATGTTTCAAGGTTGGTTACGTTAAGAATCATGTTAAGTTTTTAAAGCATTTTAAACACTACATATCTTTTCTGGGGAAACTATAAAGAGAATTTTAGGTAATCTCAGTTTGTGAGCCTCAGCTCTACACACAGGCTGTTCTCCCCCTTTCATTTGTCTTACTAACACTTGCACCAGCCACTAATGTGGCAACTGATTATGTTCATCTGCTATCATCAGGAAGTTATTACCATGTGTTTAACCAAGCTGAAGTGTGACTCTAACCTGCAATCACACTGGAAATGATGAGAGGAAGCACCAACATCTGCAGGAGTCTCAACAGTAGCTCTCCGGGAAAGGTTAAATATTTTACATCCCTGGCTGTCATATTAATGTGTCGTAGAGCAAAGCCCAGGCCAATCCCTCAGAGAAACATAAACACAAGTCAGCCAGTCAGTGCGGCTGTCAAAAGGTGGATTAAAAATAACAAAAGCAGAAGAGCAGCAGCAGATTGCAATCTGTCTTTACAATAAAGAGGTGATGAAGGTAGATCAATGGTAGATTAAAAGATGATTTTCAGGTTTTAACAGAGAATAATTACAGTGTTTGAAAAACATTTTCATGTTTTTATAGAGAATAATTACAGTGTTTGAAAACATTTTTATGTTTTAATAGAGAATAATTACAGTGTTTGAAAAACATTTTTATGTTTTAATAGAGAATAATTACAGTGTTTGAAAAACATTTTCAGGCTTTAACAGAGAATAAATTACAGTGTTTGAAAACCACTTACCTAATGCAACACCGGCCATTGTGAGAACAACGAAAGCATTTCTCTTGAGAAAAGTCATAACTTTAGATCCATTCTGGGATGTAGATACACAACCTGACGGCTTATTACATTTGTGGGTTTCCTGTGGTTCTGTAACTTCTACTGAGTCCATCTCAGACAGGTCATTAGGGCTTGGCAGCATCTCTTTTCTTGATTAGTCCTTACAACCAGACTGCAGAAAAAGACAGATCTCTTACTAGCATTCATAGAACAAGCACCATTAAGACATTAATCCTTATCGAGTTTACAAAGTTTACAAAAGACATAAAAAACTAGAATATACAACAGGCAGCAGGTTAATATCGTGAATATCAATAACATTAATTAACAACCTGTCTATGTAAGTAACAAGCAAGTATTATAAGAAGTAAATTAAAAAAATTCTCATATTCTCCTTAGTTTTGTGGAAAAAAGATCACCTCTTAGATGCTCTTCCTTGAACGGTCTTCACGAATGAAATCTGGTTACCACGGCAATAGTGGATTACCCAGTTCTTCAGCACAATGACTTCCTTATGTTAATATGCAGGTATCTCTCCCTTTCATAACTATCACTTTCTCTCTCTCCATTAAAAGCCCCCCAAAAATATTTAAACTTCAATGTAACTATACGCACCTGTGATACAGAAGTGAGACACAGCAGTTGGACTCAGTGAGTATATCCATATTTGTAGATGATTACCTAGGCAGTAAAGCACAATCAACTTCAGGCATGTAACAAACACAGACAATTTATTGTTTATCACATGCCAAAACCTTACCACAAAAACAAATAAAATACAGCATTTAATCAGCACTATAAATAAACAGTAAGCACTAGAGATGAGGGCTGCTAGGTTTCAGTCTTTGGAGAGATATCAGCATAAAATTGATAGTTGAAACAAATGAAACGGCGTATTAACAACACACAGCCAGTTCGTCTTCATGAACGCCTCCTGTTCTTACCAGCTTTATTCAGGCAGTCAAAGAAATCTCTCGGAGGTTTTCCCTCAGTGCCCATACTGCCCAGGATGAGGCCAAACGCAACAGAGAAGCCCAACAGACCCAAAATATTAACTCCGTCTACGGTGCCTAGTACTGGTACTGTGTCATCTATAGCGATACCAGGAATGTCGTTAAGACCAGGTGGTGGAGTGACAATGTAATAACAATAATGAAGAACAGGCAGATGACATATTAAACCAACATAAAGGATACTGGGTTAGACAAACATTTGGTTCCAAATTCCAAACAGGACAAACCAAAAAAACAAAACAAAGAAAGGAATCTCACTGTTTTCACTGGTCTTAGTCATATATACTCTCAGAAATACTCCCAGAATAACCTGATTTGTACTAGATAACAAGTATAAGCAAATGTTAACCGTTGGTAAGTTTGAAACAGTGATGGTATGAATAAAGAACAAATAATAGCCGTCGCAGATCTTACCTTTCTGAAACAAGCTTCCACCAGATTGGAGGGAATCATGTTTCTATAAAGCAAAAACACTGACTAGGTGTTTTAACTGCCAGTTGTATCGTTACAGGTTCCCTGTAAAAAGAGTTTGATAGACACCTGATTAGATCTAGAAAGGAATCCACAGTCTGCACAGCCTGTGGATGACCACTAGAGGACACTGAGGCAGTTCTGGATGATTTCCCTGGTTGGATAAGAACAGCTAAGGCAATGCCAGTGAATGCAATAAAAAAAAAATATGGGTTTAATATATGAAAATAATTCCATGTTAGATTGATAACTTTAAATAGGAATCTATTTTATATATGTCAAATAATATTATATATTTATGGGATAATTCTTGCTGAATTATATTACAGGAGATGCTTGGACTGGTTCCTAAAAGATTGTGAATCTAATTTTAGCAGTACATTTGATCGGTAATGAGCCCCGCATTGTTATTTTCCATGTTGTTTTTTTTTCAACAGAGTTTGGCTGATACAGACACCAGCTCACAGCAGGACTGCCCAGCTGTCGAGCAGTTCATGACCAGCTTTAATTACCAGCCGTGACGCTGGTACTGTTTTCACCTTGGTCAGAGCCAGGTCAGAGCCAGGTGTTTATATTTCTGTCTGCGGACAGATTTTGTCACTGCGATAGGAGCCATTGTGCCTGAACTGGAGGGGGTGCACTTGGAGGCGGCCTGTAGGTCATTAACTGAACGAAAAATGTTTTTTCCTTAACTTTTGATTGGGTGGACAATACCCATGTTTGGTGCCCAGAGCCAGCGCTGGCCTTGCCAACTACACAATGTACGTATAATACCTGGAAGTATAATAGCATAACGTGCTATGATTTGATTTGATCCCAAAAAATGTCACTGGCAAATTATTTTAAGTCTACAGCAAAGTACAACCCTGCTATGATTATAATTAGTCCAGTGATTATGAAATGGACTTTTCAAACTGCAAACTCTGGTTTTACACAGGAATTTGACTAATGTCATGGTTTTAGCTCATAAAATGAAGATTTCCAAAGAAATCTCAGTTTACACATTCATTTGAATAACAGCTGAATTATCCTGGGTTTGTTTTTGTTAAAATTGTTAAAAGTCATCAATCAAAACCAGTGGGCAGGATATTGACTGGCTGAAGCACACCAATCGCAAAATACAATTCCACTGCTTTGACACCACTTAAAGGGACTGTTGTAACTTCTTACATGTATAAATCACCCGGATCGGTGTCCCATGCGCGCTCGCGTATGCGCTGTTCAGACAAGACTACAACACAAACTGCAGGGAAGCACCAAATCCGAAAAGTTATATCTAGTGAAGCCCATCTTGCAAAACAGTGTGGGCCGCGGTCGGAGGACTGTAGTCCTGAGTGTCTGCTGTACTCTGCTCCTGTGCTTCTCTGGCTCCACCTCACGCGCACACTACACACTGCAGAAGAGTTAGTAGCTCTGAGAATATCTAGTGAATGTACAGTGGACGTTTGTGCAGAAATAAATGCTGCAGCTCCTCCAGACCAACAGAGGTTTTTCTGTGTCTTGTGAAGTGATGGGGCTCCGCAGCGAGAAACATTATCGTCTCCGACCGGGTGCCGGTGTTTTTACACTCTGTTACATTTTACATAGTTCATGGTACACACAGGCCCAAAATACACACATGCACAAACAGGATCTATA
>CAKALG010028589.1:0-10887 GCA_916700815.1 Helicolenus hilgendorfi | reverse complement strand
CGGACGCATCATCGGCCCGTCTCGGAGCATCTCACTATCTCAGATACTGATATCGGTATCGGTGCATCCTTAGTACTCTGCAAGTTGTCACATGAGACGTTTATCGATCGATTTTCAAGGTAAATAATCGATTGTATCGATACTAAGAATTTGCACCTTGTATTTAAGCACGACAAACGTCATGTATTTTTTTGCACTTTTATTAGTAAAGAAATGTTAAACATTACTCCGGTTCACGCTCCCTGTGTATGACGTCATCGACATGCGCCAGCAGCGCCACTCTCAGAGAGACGACAGATAAACGAAGCATGGATGATGGCGAGGAAGAGCCAGACGAGCGAGAGATTTTCAAGCCGTGTTTGAGGTCCAGTGTGGAAACATTTTGGCTTTGACTTGATGAATCACTCGCTGTTTGCAGAATATGCAAACAAGGCCAGATAAAATACAACGGCAACACGAGCAATCTTTCCACGTACCTACTGAGACGTCACTATCACTGCTCTACCGTTTATACTGAAAATAAGAACAGAAGCAGGTTAAACCATTGTTCATTTAACTTGAATAGAAGTTAGTTTATTGTATTTTTTTGTTAAATATTGCACTGTTTTGTATCTTGAGAAGCAGCGGGTCCTGAAGTTGCACTTTTTATTATTTTCTAATAAAAGCTGTATGTATTTGCCATTAATCGTTGTGTTTATTTGTTTATATCCATAATTAATTTATCCCTGATTCCCTTACAAGAAAAACTGTGAGGAATCCTGACCTGCACCTCCTGTTACTGTATTGATTTCAAGACATTGTACCGCTCTAGATGAGCCAAATATCGTCCTTGAATCGTATCGGAACCGTGGAAAGCGATACGCATCGTATCGTTGTAAAAACGTATCGCCCTAGAATTCAAACAGATCATAACCCCTAATGTCTAATACCTATTTTATATTGCTGTGAAAACATCTCCAATCAACGGCCATAAAACAAACAACAGAGCTCTTTATCATCAACGGCTTTTTCTTCTCAAACTTAACAGCGATTGGGCTGAATCAAGTCCATGCTGCTGAAACTGGAGCCGACAGGAGGGTCTGATAAAAGAGGAAGTGTTCACAGTAACCGTTGGCAACACACACTTCATTTTATATAACAACCCAGACAGACCACAGGAAATCAACGTCTCAAAGGACGTGGTTAATAAATAGTTCAGTGGGAATTGCTTTGTCAGTGAAACATGTACGGTTTAATCAACATTTTAAGTATTTGTACTGGAGGCAGATTGTCATATGTCACTGTGATGGCTTCGACTACTGGGGGAAAGGGACACAAGTCACAGTAACTTCTGGTGAGTAATAATCAAATATATATTCTAATGTGAAATTTCTATATTGTTTCTGGTTTATTATTAAATTAAAGTGAATTACAAACTGCACTTAAACTACAATCTGCAGCAAAAAGACCAGGGTAAATAGGGTAGTAGTTTACTGATCATTTATTCGACAATGGAAACTGTAAAATATTTTTTGCACTGATGATCTATTGAAAGTCATCACTGTGACTACTACTTTGACTACTGGGGAAAAGGCACCATGGTCACCGTCACATCAGGTAAAATAAGCTTAATTTGTCTTCCTATTAAATATGTAATTATTACGCTGTTTTAATACACCATATTTAGACCTCAGTGGCATCAACGGCATCTTTATAGGTGCTTGTTTTTGTATGTTGGATGAGTTGATATGTCACACTGTGACGTTGCTTTTGACTACTGGGGAAAAGGAACAATGGTCACCGTCACATCAGGTAAAATAAGCTTCATTTGTCTTCCTATTGAAAATGTAATTATTACGCTGTTTTAATACACCATATTTAGACCTCAGTGGCATCTTAATAGGTGCTTGTTTTTGTATGTTGGATGAGTTGATATGTCACACTGTGACGGTGCTTTTGACTACTGGGGAAAAGGCACCATGGTTACAGTCACATCTGGTAAGTCGCTCTTATTTTTCTCTATCTAATCTAATGTGGACGTTTTGATTTATACAGTATTGGTATTTCTGAAGAAATGGAGTTGTGTCACCACGCAGGAATACTGTATGTGTTATAATTGGTAAGCCTTGGTGGTGAAATGCATGCTTCGTTCCATCTTCTGAATCCTTATTTGCAAAAAAAAATAAATATGTCCGAGAGTAGATTGCCATAAAATAACCTTTACCGTGGATAGAGTAGATGTCTGGTGAACAGGTTTTTGTATGCGGCGGTTAATAGTTTGTTGAACTGTGACGACTACTTTGACTACTGGGGAAAAGGCACCATGGTCACCGTCACATCAGGTAAAATAAGCTTCATTTGTCTTCCTATTGAAAATGTAATTATTACGCTGTTTTAAAACACCATATTTAGACCTCAGTGGCATCAACGGCATCTTTATAGGTGCTTGTTTTTGTATGTTGGATGAGTTGATATGTCACACTGTGACTACGCTTTTGACTACTGGGGGAAAGGCACCATGGTCACCGTCACTTCAGGTATGTAATGTTAATATTTCTGATTAGAGAATGAAATTCCTAATCACATTACGAAAAGATATATCAGCATTTTGATGTGGTCACAACTGTTGAGCCAGTGATAAGACAGTATTTTGTAGCCTGAAAAAACTACTTTAGTTCAGTTGGAGTCTGTCAACAGCTGTACATTTTAGCTTTATTTGTTGCATGACTTGAAGTAATGGGATTATTACTGCGGTGAGTTTTTGTAAGAAGTGTGAATTGACTATCTTAACTGTGGCAACTGGGCTTTCGACTACTGGGGAAAAGGCACTATGGTAACAGTGTCATCAGGTAAGATTTGTACCATTTAAAATCTATGGCACGGTATGTTTCAGACAGCAAAATATCACGTTTAAGTTAATTTCTCAGCTTCACTTAAAGCGTTTTAATACAGTATGTAGTATGTATTGTAAAAGTCAAACAGCGATGTTCTCAGTGGGACACAGTGGGTGTATTTTGTGGGTATTTCAGGTCCATTTAAGTGGATTAATTAATTAAACGTTAAGGCAGACTTTTTTGCGCTCGCCGTTACATTTTTATACTAACAACTAAGTAGATTCAGCACTGTGCTACTGGGGAGCTTTTGACTACTGGGGAAAAGGCACTATGGTAACAGTGTCATCAGGTAAGATTTTATACCATTTAAAATCTACGGCGCGGTATGTTTCAGACGGCAAAATATCACGTTTTAAGTTAATTTCTCAGCTTCACTTAAAGCGTTTTAATACAGTATGTGCTGTAAAAGTCAAACAGCGATGTTCTCAGTGGGACACAGTGGGTGGATTTTGTGGGTATTTTTGGGTCCATTTAAGTGGATTGATTAATTAAACGTTAAGGCAGACTTTTTTGCGCTCGCCGTTACATTTTTATACTAACAGCTAAGTAGATTCAGCACTGTGCTACTACGGAGAGCTTGACTACTGGGGAAAGGGTACGATGGTGACGGTTTCATCCGGTAAGAATACAATTTAATATCATACGTGAGTGCTGAATTTTTTACAAAAAAAGTACTATGTTTTTGTAAGAATGTGACTGCAATTAACCGAGTTAATGGATGGACTTTTAGGGATCGGACATCGGTCTGATATTGACTCAAATAGCTGGATCGGGTATCGATGACAATGGATCCGATCCATTCAATTACATTTTTATGTTTATATACTATTTGTAATATATAATAATTTGTTGCTGCGTTAAAAAAGTTTTAATTGCATTTATTAATTACACCAAAAATTGCAAGTTTGTATATGTCATACTTAATTGGTTGACTATTGCCAGTAAATTGAGGCAGAGTACAGTATCAAACAAAATACTACTTAATTTTTATACAAGAACATTCCAGCAAATAACTTATTAACTAATTCAAATTACAAAAAGAAATTAGTTGTTATAATAATTGAACAATAATTATATTTATATTGTACAATGTATGCAATAAATGTAACCAATTTGTTGCTGCTTTAAAAAAAAAAAAGGTTTACACTTGACTTGTACATGCGGTTCATTTTGTAGATTTTTTACGTTTTATAATGGGGTTTTTTACGTTACGTTTTTAAGTTGCTGGTGTACGATTTATAATGGAAAATGTCAGAAAATTGTGAAAAATGTCGATCAGTGAAGCCCGAAATTATGTCAACTCAAAGATATTCAGTTTACTGTCATAGAGGAGGAAAGAAAACAGAAAATATTCACATTTAAGAAGCTGAAATCAGAATTTAGACTTTTTTTTTTTCTTAAAGAAATTACTCAAACCAATTAATTATCAAAATAGTTGGCGATTAATTTAATAGTTTACAACAAATTGATTAAGCTCTAAAATAAATACATAGATATAAATTTACTGAATTGTTAATTGTTATAATAAATCGTACACCAGCAACTTGGTAAAAAACAATCTTAAAAATTAACGGAATTTCTTATTTATTTTAAAATAATAAATCGTGCACCAGCAACTTGTTAAAAAAATCTTCAAAATCAACCAAATGTATTTATTATTAAAATAATAAATCGTACATCATTAACTTGGTTAAAAAAATCTTCAAAATCAACAGAATTAATATTTATTATAAAGACTTGGTAAAAACAATTTTCAAAATTAACAGGAATTATAATTCAGGTGTAAACCTTTTTAATGCAGCAATACATGTATCGTTCACTCCTTCAGTTTAAAAAAATAGTAATGATAATTGTCAAAGTTGTGCATTTAATGTAATTTGCCAATTTAAATATTAAATAATAAATACTATTATTGAGGGATGTTAACATTAGTGGAACAAACAACTTCTAAATAAATGAGATATAATATATAATATAAAGGTCTTCAATGCTGGGCTTTGTTACTCTCCGTGTTCTCTCTGTCTTATGGTGAACTTCATTTTAAATTTTTTTTTTGTATTTTAAAAACACGTTTGTTTTTCTTTTGTTAGCCACTCCACCTACACCATCTGCACCAAGTGTGTATCCTCTCATGCAATGTCCAAACTCTGGGACTGGAGGTATGGTCACACTTGGCTGCCTCGCCACCGGCTTCTCGCCCTCCTCACTGACCTACCAATGGAAACGAAATGGCGTTGCCTTGACGGACTTCATTCAGTACCCTGCAGTAGAGAAAAACAACCTCTATTCCAGAGTCAGTCAAATCCAAGTGACGAAAACGGACTTCGACGCCGAGGTGCCCTTCCAGTGTCTCGCGACCAATGCAGTGGGAACTGCCCAGACCAGTGATTTCCGACCACCAAGTAAGACCTATGCTAAGTCATATATTAATGCCTTTTTAGGAGTTGATTTGAAATCAAGCAGGTTTATATGGTGGAGCTGTTAACATATTCAATAATTGTGCAAGAACTTTAAGTTTTTTTAATTGCATTTATTAATTGCTAGCGGTGTCACGACTCTCCAAGTCCACGATTCCATTCAATCTGATTTAAACATGCCGTTGTTACCAAGTTAGACTAGTCTTGATTCATAAAAATCATTGGTTTTATGCCCTGACAACTGTCATTTACACGTTCAAAAATTGGAATTAGTTCAGAAATTAACTCATTTTATTTACAAAGTGTTGCAAAACAGTCTACAAATATAAAAAGCTGCATCTTTTCAGTATCAGTGTGACCCATCTCAGTACGTAATCAGTCAAAAACTGAACAGAACTCTGTCTGCAGTGCGTTACAAGTGTGCTGTTACATTTTCTTGAGTTCAAGTTGTGTTTTTCTTCAGATGCACGCATGTAGGAGCGGTGGAGAAAAAAAAAAATAATAGACAATTCTGCCTTTGTTCTCGAGATCAGAAGCAGAATTTCGATAGAAGCATATAACCTTCAATTGCTGCTCGTTTTTATTTGATTTGTCATTTGATGACCTTTTGGCAAATAACTGATTAACTAATTCAAATTACAAAAAAATGTGTTGATATAATAATTTAACAATTATTTTTATATTGTACAATGCATGCAATAAATTCAGCAAAAAGTGATTTATGCAAAAAAATATTAAGAAATTATTGATAACAATATAACAATAATATTAATTCAGTCATAGATAAGTGTTATTGGTGTAATATGTCTATAAAAACTGAATCTCTTTAACTTGGTTTCGTGCATTTTCCTGAGAAATGTTATTAGAGGCACTTATTACGTTGACTCGTGTGAACTCTACATTAAAGAGAGCAATAACTTAACTGTTTTTGAGACAATCTGTCGTTTCAAAAAGGAGCTTCAACACAGAAGAGAGCTTAAAAAAAATAACTTTGAGGTGGAATAAGAACGCTGAAGCTCAGCTAGCTGCTGACTATTTTATTCTTTACTAATATACTGTATGTCCTCTGCTCCTGTCTAAGAACACATTATTGCAATGTGTTCTGCTTCTTTCCGTCTATCTGCATAACCCTAGTTCTTCCTGACGTCTGTCCACTTCCACTGTGTGTTGATAATTAACATTAAATCTGTGTTCGCTTGCCCGAGCAGTCAATGTATATGCAGAAGCGAGCATTGAAGCTCTGCTCTTACATTTATTTATTTTATACAATGAAACTCTTATTTTTGACTCTTTCTGCACGAGTTCATTTGAAGATCACAATGTGCAAAAAAATCAGCATTGTAGCACAATGTTCACCTTTGCTTCTGCATATATATATATACGGAAATGATTCCCCTGCTTCTGCATACATATATTTGTGCATATGTTTGTTTTTCAGAGCCGATTTGTCAGTTGCCAACTCTTAAAGTGTTGGCCTCCTCTGGTGATGCAACCAAGGCTTCCTTCTCCTGCTTTGCCAAAGATTTTTCACCAAAACATTATGAGTTCAAATGGCTGAAAAATGGAGTGGAAATCGTCACCAAAATAAACGAGTTCTCAACATCTTGTAAGGCAACAGACAACAATGAAACACTGTACAGCGCGGCCAGTTTTCTCACGTTGGAGTCCAGTGAGTGGACTTTCGCAACGGAGATTACATGCAAGTTCAACGGGAAATGTGGAGAAGCTCCAACATCCACGAATTCATCTATGATAAATGAGGTTGATTGTCCGACAGGTGAGTACATTTCTACTACTTTTTTATCCTTGTAAGGGTTAAATCAGCAGCAACTGGACTTTCACTTCTTATCCAAGATGCTTCTTCAGTTCTGGCTGAATGGTAGGGGAACCCAGGAACTTAACCTGTGGCATCAGCTGACGGCCCCACAGAGGTTAAATTCCTGGGTTCCCCTACCATTCATTCTTGGATGAGAAGTGAAACGTCTTCAAGAATCTAAACCAAGTCCAGTTGCTGCTGATTTAACACTTCCTCGGATACCATGACCTGGATGACTAAGAACCTTCACAAACATACTACAAAATTGTATTTTAATTCTCATGTTTCTGCAGCCACAATAATTCTTCATTGATTTCTGACTCAACAGTTCAGGGATGTCCTAAAGCAGATGTGGATGTTACGATCATTGAACCCAAATTGGAGGACATGTTTTTGCAGAAAAAAGGAACTGTAATATGTCGAGTCAACATAATTAAACCAGATGTCGAAGAGATTTTTTGGGAAAACGGGAAAGGAACGCGAGTGGTTGCTACCTCAAAATCTCCCCCATCTAAAGGATATACAGGCGAACTACAAGTTCCACTCGACATCTCGTACGAAGAATGGAGCAAAGGGGAAAAGTTCGTCTGCGTTGTTGTTCACAACAATTTGCTGGATCAACTGAAGAAACCCTACAAGAGGAATTTTGGTAAGAAAACCTAACAATTGTGCTCTTGTCATGCCATCAAACACATTACAAGTGATATTTCTAAGTGTATTTTTGAACAGGATATGTACATTTATCTGCAGCAGGAGCACTAATTGTTCTCTTACGCTTGCAGGAGGTCAGACTCAGCGTCCTTCCGTGTTTATGCTACCTCCACTAGAACATACTAAACAACAAAGGGTGACCCTGTCTTGCTATGTGAAAGACTTCTCCCCTCAGGAGGTTTTTGTGTCTTGGCTTGTTGATGACGAGCAAGCGGACTCACAGTACGAGTTCCATACCACAGACCCCGTAGAAAGCCAAGGATCCTATTCGGCTTACGGCCAGTTATCTCTCAGCCTCGAGCAGTTCAAAAACAAGGACACGGTGTATAGCTGTGTAGTTCACCACGAGTCTCTGGCTAACTCAACTAATGCTATCGTCAGGTCCATCGGCCAAAGAACGTTTGACAGAACCAACCTGGTCAACCTCAACATGAACATCCCTGAAACGTGCAGGGTCCAGTAGACGTCACTGTGTGTGTCGCTGTGTCTTCTGCTGTTCGTTGTTGTTGAATGTTTGTTTGCTTGTGATATGACATTGTGTTTGTCTTTTTAATGCAGATTCAAAATCAAAAATAAAAAAAAAAGCTACTTTGCAACTCTGTTGATGTTTGTCGCATATTGTTCATGTCCTTATTTAACCGATATTTAGTGTCACAGTGCTGTCCATACGCAACACAAATCCACGTTGGATAACATATATATCAAACTTTCAACATCATATTGTATAGAATAACACCACCACAACCACTAACTCTAGGCAACATTCTAATTAAATAATCGTTCATTGTTATTTGTAGACGGTGCATTAACGTCGTCTTGTCTTTGTGGACTTTGTGGACTTTGTGTGTTTCCTCTACTGGGTCTTGCACCCCCCCAACAACTCCAGCTCTGTCAAATAATACATTGTTATTATTAATAATATACTGATTCACAAGCCAAGTCATGCATGCCATACCAATAATGGGGTCTTTCAAAAGCAATTCAGGATCATTGACTTTAATCAACATGAGAAACTATATTAGGCCTTACGGTAGACTAATAACAATGTCAGTACTGTCCTTTTAATTTGTGGTTGTCTATTTTATACTTGGATTGATTGATTGAGTGACTGATTGATTTACTAATTAAATATACTCTGACCGCTGACGTATACAATATACTAACTCCCTGAGACCCGTGATCCTGACCGACTTTACTGTCTTTCAGAGACTCTAGTAGGTTCAGGTTAGGGTTAGAGTTAAGACACAGATATCAGATGAAACTAGAAAACCTAAAGAATCCATTGGTACCATGTCAGGTCATGTTAGCTTTTCGGGAAGGACGCTCCAAAGTTGGGCTGAATTTTAGAGAGGAAAAACTGGCAAGGTCATTTTCAAAAGGGGTTCCTTAAGCTCTGACCTCCAGATATGTGAATGTAAATGGGTTCTATGGGTACCCACGAGTCTCCCCTTTACAGACATGACCACTTTATGATAATCACATGCAGTTTTGGTTATTTTCTTCTATTCTAAAATGGTGTTTTTGAATATTTCTGTATACTGGGGTCCCTAAACAGTGTTGAATTCCATAAATTGGGTGTCACTATAAAGCTGAGACTCTGGTGGATCCAATGAGCCCAACTGTATTCATGTGTGATGAAGTTAGTCCCCATAGGAGACATTTCATTGACCTCACTGTATAAAATGACCTGTGGTGACCTCTAGGATAATCACAGCCTCATGAAACTTTACAGCCACAAACTAGAGACCTAGAGCATTCAGAGGATGGATGGATCAAACTTGAGACCTAGAGCATGGATGGCTTTCCTAGCTAGATTGACAATAAGGGGGTTTCTGAGCAGTTTACACAACAGAAGTGCTCGCCATACAATCACAGAAAAAATGTAATTCTTGCAAAAATCTCCAAAATGTCAAAAGTTTTTGATCCCAAATCACAGCATGGCTTTTTCTATAATGTTCCTCAAGGTCTTGGTGTCTTAATGTGGTATTTTGGAGGGATTATTGATCATTTTTATCAATTCTCAGGGTGGAGAGAGTCGTCGTGATGACGGATTTAGCGTATATATGTAGAGGTGGGCATCATCAGTGTAGAAGTTGGTGTCTTAATGTGGGATTTTGGAGGGATTATTGATCATTTTTATCAATTCTCCAGTGGTAAAAAATTTTTTTAATTGAATCATTTTAAATAATGAATTCATTAATTCATGTTTATTTCTGATTTATGACTAGAACAACTTGATTGAGCAGCATCTCAAATTAATCTTCAGGTTCTCAGCTTTCAGATGATGTACATCACTTCTATGTGACATCTACTGCTGACCTGCTATCTCCCCCTAAAAAAGACTAAAGCGGGTCTGTTGTGGGTGTCAGAGGGTTAATTTGCGGTCGCCTATTTTATACTTGGATTGATTGACTGACTAACTGATTGTTAGGGTGTATCTTCAGTATTAACTGAATAATTACTGTACTTCTAATACCAGACTTCTACACACTGAACGGTGCGCTGGACGCAGAAGAAGATAACATGGGAAGCACAGCCGTCACCTTCATCCTTCTCTTCCTCATCACTCTGCTGTTCAGCATTGGAACCACTGCTTTTAAGGTAATAATGAGCTTATATGTTAAGAGTTGTGCACAGATTTGGGTTTAACTCAAACCAAAAGAGGAATGTATTCAAACAACACAGATGGGTTGGCAAAAAACTCCTCTAACATGAGGAGTGACGACTGTTTCATAAAGGGTATAACAATAATAATAATCATAATGTAATCACATCATAACTACCTCAGTAAACATTAAGGCTGGGACAATTCACCTATCTCCCGATTCAATACGATCACGATACTTGGGTGCTGATTAGATATGTATTGTGATTTTTGAAGTGTTGTGATTCGATATTGTGATTTTTGTTAACTCTTTTACCACTAGACCATGAGGAAAAGATGAATCATACACTTCTAGGGACTTTTACTTTGGAAAATCTCTAAATTAATACAGTAAAAAAAAAAAAATCAGCATGTATGTAGTCAAACGAGTAAAAAAAGACTTAATTTTAATTTAATTTTAATTTA
>CAKALG010028584.1:0-23874 GCA_916700815.1 Helicolenus hilgendorfi | reverse complement strand
ACACACACACACACACACACACACACAGACACTACAGCATGGGCCTGGCTGCTCATCATTGATTCCTATATTGCTGCGTTCTGATGCAACACCAGCTGTTAGAGGCTCATTTGTTGATCATATTTAGACTGTTTCTGAGTCTTAACTGTAGCTAATGATGATCCAAAGCTTCAGCCTGTATTCTCAGCCCAGAGGTGAGGTCACCTGTCCACGGCGAGGTCACACTCTGACTGTGGTACTGTATGAGGTGGCTTTCTGGTGTCCAGGACTCCATTCAATCAATGGGCTGCAAGTTCATCCTCTAATTACTGCAGTGGGTGCCCTCGCCTTCTCTCTGCAACTTATCAATAACACACTTCCCTTTCTTCCCCGGGAGCCATAAATCTTTGGTGCTGAGCCTCCTTCAGACTCCAAGTAAACGGCCTAGAGGAAGCCTGGACACATGTGTTAACAATCGTTGACAGGTCTGCCCCCCCTCTTCTAGTAAAGGCAGTTGGAGAAGGGAACGTGTTTACGTTTCTTGTTGCAGCATTGCTGTTTGTCTCCATACTTCTTGTTTCTCTCTGTACCTTTACCTCTCTCTGTTTGCCCTCCCTGTGATACCTCTCTTCGTCTCCCCCTCTTTGTCTCATCTGTGTCTCTCTCTATATGGTCCTTTCTCTTCTTTACCTCTCTCTTTCTCTGCCAGAGGAGCCAGGATTATGTATAGAGTAGGGGGAGATAACCTGTAGGCCATGGATGAAGGGATTTGGAAGATGGAAAAGTTTTTTTTTTTTAATTTTAGTTAAGGTGTGAGGGAGGGCAGAACGATGCTGGATGCAGCGTGGAGCTGTTGGCTTTATCACCGTAACGAAGGTGGGATACCGGGGGAGAGAATGACGCACAGTTGAAAAGAAGAAAACAGACCCAGAGCACATGCTGTTCATTCAAATACAGACTTGATGATCACAAAATAAGCATTTTATGATATTCATTATAGCCTCAACAACAAAAGGAATTACAGGCTCCTAATCGTAGAGCATAGGTAATTCTCAAGGGTTCTCAGCGCTGCGGGGAAACTGAAAAGTTAACTGTAACAACCTGTGTTCTATAGATAGAGAAAGGGGAGTAATAGTTAATGTGAAGGATTAGAGAACTGGCTGAAAAAGCAACAAGGCTTCCTCTCGCCTCTTTTATCTCAAAGGTGCAGATCCAGAGAGTTGACGTAGGGACAAAAAAGAGCCATGTCATGACACTGCTGTGCATATTTATGCATGCAAGTTTGTGCACACATGCCAGCACGCACGCACACTTCTACACACCCTTTTTTGGGGACATTTCTTTTCATTGTCCTTCCTTTTTCTTTCCTACATAGATCGAGACAGCGCCGAACAATGAGCTTGTGCAGGTTGAGCGGTTCCAACATCCAGTGATGCTCCCCAGACACATCCTAGCGTGCTGTCCTACAGCTGAGAGCTCCTATATGGCTTTGAACCCAAACAGGGTGTGGCAATCCCATTACCTGCTTGTCCTCTGCTGTCTGCTCGCTGTAGCACGGTGGAGGAACAGGGCTTTGAATGGACAGGTGGGGCTGTAGGCAAGTTGACACGTAGAGGTACAATATACATCGCTGTCTTACCATCGGAATTACAACGGTGTGGTTCAATTTCACAGTACAGGTAGAGGGTGCAGATAATGGAGGTCAAACATTGGACGCAGCATGCACCACTAGAAGCTGTTTGGCAAATTCAATTTCTTTTTGCAGACCTCAAGAATTTATGATAGAAAGGGAAGAACAATTGTGAATGAATACATCCATTTGAATCCTATTAAAATAACTGAAAAGTGCTGCAAATGGCTATTCAAATTCTTATTGAGAATTAATTCAATAAATACACACAACATGCACAGTGGGCAACCTCCGGGTCTTAAGTGAAGCCAATGCGGAAGGGCCTTGAATTTGCATTCTTTCTAATAGCCAGCAGGGGGCGACTCGTCTGGTTGCAAAAGAAGTCTGATTGTATAGAAGTCTATGAGAAAATGAGCCTACTTCTCTCTTGATTTATTACCTCAGTAAACATTATAAACACGAGTTTATGGTCTCAATCGCTAGTTTCAAGTCTTCCAATGTTCATTTAGTAAATGATGGTCCCATTGAGAGTCAAATAGACCATAAAGCAGGGTATGCTTTAGGGCAGGGCTGCCTTGTGATTGACAGATCACTACCACGGTGTTGTCCGCGTTTTCGTCTCACAACTTTAACACTTTCACAGTGTTTTCTGTTCATGAAAGTTAATTATAACCTCTTTGGTTGGTTAAAAATGTCTTATTCAGTGTTCGATTGCACTTACCCTGTTGTGTCCACTCTCTTGTGTCACTTCTGGTTGCAAAAAAACAAGATGGCGACAGCCAGAATGCCGAACCAAGGCTTATTGAAAGAGGCTGGGACACAGACTTGGGCTATGGGGTATGACACATGCACAGTGTAACTGGAGCTGTGGTCATGCATTACTATCGGCTCAATTTCGGCATGTTTAGACTAGATTATACTTCGCATGTGTTGTACCATATGACGCGTTGATGACGCGTGACATCTCCTCTTTTCACCCTCATTGTGCCGAACTTGAGGCTTGAAAATGGCAGTCCACAAACCAATGGGTGACGTCACGGTGACTACGTCCACTTCTTATATACAGTCTATGACTGTGCATGATGTCTACAGTAGGAACAAAAGATGGCCTTACTAGCTATAGTTTACCAGCGTAAAATTCTTCAGTGCATAGTGTTCAATGTACTCTATCATTGTAGGGAAATGTGGTTCATCTTTCTATCATTTACAATAATAAAACCAAGATTCTCCCTTTGAATTCCGAAAAAAAAGCTGATGTCCAGAGTACTCTAATATTTTCCAGTTTCTTACCCAATAAAAATATACAATTTTTTCCTGTGTAAGATGATACTCTTCTACTGAGCTCGGTTGTTTTGTAGATTGCGTCCTACTGTTGTAGCAACCCTGGTGTGTCTATTTTGGAGAAAAAGGAAAAAAAAAACCTTAAACAAACATGCGTAGCTGTTTGTATGAGTGTGTGTAGTGTCTCTGTGTGTGTGTGTGTGTGTACTAGGATACAGTACATATGTGTTTGCATGCTCCGGCAATGTGCAAAGCATTAAGTCCTGGCAGTCCGTCCACATACATAAGTTTGATTCATATGTACAGTAGTGCTCCAAAAGCCTGGTTTTTCTTTCCAGGAGTTGCCAAAGATGACTCACTTTAGCACTCAGGATACTCTGTCGAAGGGACTCTGAATGCACTTTTCAGACTTAAGAGGACAAACGGGAGAGCCAGTGGTCAGTGACAGCAGATACATCTGTGACAGTGCGCCTCCGCTGTGCTTCAAATACAGTTTCCTGCCTTGTTTATGCTGGATCACAAAGCGGAGCGTCTTGAGAATTTGCCCAGAATTTGCTTTTATTCCTCGTGTTGCGGTGGCTGATGGCAGTTTGTCTGGATGTGTGTGGGAGAGAGGAGGTGAGTGCAGACTTGGCACGCGGCCTGAGTCCCCACTGTTCACAATGTATCATGCCAAGGTTCTTTTTAATTAGGCTGATCAAGTGTTTTTGTGGGAACTGGACCCACGCTCCGTGCCACTAACACATCCTCAAGCACGACTCCCACTCCCCCTCTGCATCCCTTTATCTTTCACATGTTTCCTTTGGGGGTTTTCATCTCCTTTTTATTATCACATTAGAGACACTTGCTACATTTTCCCTCACTGTCTGCCAACGGATGTTTTCACCTGCAAAGAATTGAGATATCACATTAATGCCGCTTTTGTTTCCTTATAATCAACACAAAAATAAGTGCTTGCATTCACACACATAAATGAGACAAATTTTCAAACCGATTTTTAAGCGTTTTTAATAATTTATGTGGGCAGGAAGTTTGCTGTACAACCTTCTGAATTTCTCAAAAGCTATTGCTTTGCTAAGTATAAACAGTCTGAAGGTAGCGATAAGAAAAAATAATGATTTCTTTTGCTGACCAAGCACAAACGTTCACCGGACGCAAGACATCAGAGCTGCGAAAGTCATAAAGGCCCCTGAAAAAAAAAGAGCATTTGGTAAGGTAATTTTCTTTGTATTTAAAAACATTAGCACTTTCTGATATTTTTCTTTTTCTTTCTTTATGTTTTGAAAGAAAATAGCACCTGTGCACCGGCCTCCTGGAGTGTGCTGTCCATCAGCGGGATGTTGTGTGCTGCTGTTGTTCAAGGTTGCCACGGTAACTGTCCTCTTTATTTCTTAGGGGGCCCAGAGGCTTTTGGGTTGCATATTTTATGCGTGGAATGTAACTCCCAGAAAACGGGGAGGTGGTGGTGGTGGAGGTGGGGGTGCAAAGTGGAGCAGCTGATCTTAGAGTATAAGTGTGTAAACCCATCGCCTCTGTGCATATCTACTTAACAGACGTGATATAATAACAACTGGAGTCGTGGAGTTTGGACCGAGACTTTTTGCTCTCGGCCAGAAACAAATGAGCATTACGGGAAGAAAAGTGTAGCGGAGGGTTACTGCTCTGGCAGTGGCACCTTTTCCTCTAGTGATACATTTGCCTGCTCTCTACTGACTCCTACAGCATTTTTGCCCTCTGTGTCTGTGCTTTTATTGTGAAGCTGTGAATTTTAGTGAGGCTATTTTTATATGATCAGTTAAATATATTAAAAAAAACTTTACGCTGACAGAAATACAGAGCCGTAGCAACAAAAATATGTTGAGTAAATACACTTGGCATAGTCAAATCAATTAACGATACAATTTCATTGCTTTACCTGCACAGAGAGCATGATTCAATGCACATAGCTGCCTAACAAGCTGAATTAAGGAGTATGAATCTCCCATTGCCAACAGTATAAGTGCATCCTTCTCTGTGATCCTAGACTTCAATGTTCCTGTTTGTCACCAAAAACAAGGGGTAGAGGTACGATTTATGATGCAGGAAAAAAACATAATTCTCTTTCAAATGGTATTATGGCAAGTGACACATATAGGTTCATTATTTATCAACAGTCCCCGGCCCTGACGACCCCCACAAGTCCCTTACACACATCACACACACACATATGAAGTAAAATAAGTTAAAGCCTCTCATTACAAGCCCGAGCTTGGTATCCCCTGGGAGTCGTGGAGATGAGATCCTGAGCGGTTACATCCCTCCACCGCCACCTCACGGTCCACTGCCCAAGTCCTGCCATGAAATACAAGCCTACAGAGGTCACAGTGATTGACCTCTGTCGTAAAACGCCCAAGTGTGATGCATGCTCAGACGCTGTCTGTTCACAGATCCACAGCTCGCCGTGCACGGTGTAGGCATGTGGGGCTTTGTGGAGCATGTTTGTGATTGTTTCCGAATTTGTTTGATATTCTTTGGTGACTGGATCCATCCAAATGGCAATATTTACTCTTCAGCACATGTGTGTCAAATATTGCAGGAGATTACTGGGGAGGGATCCTGAAGCATGTATTTTTTTCTTTTTCTTTTTTTCCAAAGCTTGTACTTTGGTGCTATTTATATGGATATTTTTTGTGTGGACAGATTTCAGAGTAAGCACGCCACTGAGTTGGTTTCTCTCTTGCTGAGCTCACTGATTTGCATTGAATATCCTTCTATCCATCCTGTATGTATTGCAGGGATAAGCTGGGAGGAAATGAGCCATCGCACAGAAATGCAGTTTGTGTAAAAAAGCAAAAACTATTTGAGTGGGTCAAAAAGAGTCTATTCTCATGTCTTCATCTGTCACCAGCTCTGTCCCTGGTGTGTCTGGCCGGGGCGTATGAAGTCCCATAACACCGGGCTGTGTCTGAACACCATCTAAAGGCCAGCGCTGGCTCTGTATATAAACACTAAGTAGGAAATGATTTCCAGACCCAGCTTTCTTCTCTCTGTCCACCATACTTGTTTAGTCTCTCCCCTTGTTTAACACTTTCTGCTCATCTGGACAGAAAAGATTTAAGAGCTCAACCCAAATGGTGCAATATATGATCATGTATACATTCACTTCCCCCTGTCAAGGTGGACGGTAGTCAGTGGGGTGGTTGTGAATGCAGGAGCAGCATGGTCATCATCACTGCGGGCATACAGAGGAGTGGGAGGAAGGACAATAGAGGTGAGCTATCCTCGAGGGGAATATCGCAGGGGTAAATGAAGAAGGGCTGCGTTGCTTTGGTTGAGAGGTCAGTGTTTAGCATGCAGGTGAACTCTTTTGTGGAAGCGCATGGAAAGCCTAACCTTATCAAGGCAACTTAGAGCGAAGTGTGAGAGTCAGCATTAGACAGGGCACCTTCTTTAGAGGCGCTGATATGGAATGATAACAGCCACATAGCCATCCTGTTATGTTCATCAATGGAAATACAGTGGAAGGGCTTGTAACAGTGAAAACCCTGCAGTGTCCTCAGTAAAGATGGTGTGTGTGTGTGTGTGTGCATGCGAGGTGTGTCCTAATGAAATTCAGTATCGATCTGGGCAAAATAGACTTTATACATCATTCATGCTCTCTATCAATCACACCCCTGCTAAGTTTTCCAAAGCTGTTTGTTTTAGAGGAGTAGAGAGGGGAAAAAAAACTCTGAGCGGAGCAATAATTACTTTGAAGAGATTGTTTTAAAGTCTTTCCTTTCGCCTTTTCTCAAGGTGTAACAAGCTTATCTGTCAAAGACAATGTCCATTGAATGGACTGCTTAATTTGAAATTGATTGAGGTTCCTTTTGGTTTAGGCAGGGAAAAAACTCCTTTCCGCAGACCTGATAGAGACTTGGGAATTTAAAGCTACGCCAAAAGACAGGTCACAGTAAGACAAGGCGGTGGGAGAAGTATATCTCTGAAGAGATAACGATGCATTTGTCCTCCCAATAGTTGAGATAGTGCCATCTTCTCTTTTGTACGTTTTTGGTGGATGCTAGAAAAATCCTATAGGGTGGATACAGACAAAAACGCAAAGAAAATAAACACAGGACGTGGTAACCTGACACAGGAAACCCAGTGAATGCTGGGAGTGAGCAGCGAACCGTACTTCCTGTAGGACAGCACAATGGCAAGCGGTGGCCCCAGATTCCTAAAAGAGGCTGTAGTCGCAGGGACAAGGAAGGGCAGCCTGTGTCCTCCGGTCCAGAGCTGATAAGAGCTTAGATAGAAATGGCATTTATGTCCCTCTCACTGCTTTGGGAAAGCAAAACATCCTGAGGTTGCCTTGGTTACCTGTTTCATTCAACGTTAGCAAGTGAAAGCGTTCATTTCAAAGTTATGTCACATGTCCAAGGGGTCCACGTATGGTTTTGTCACCGAATGTCCCCTTTGTTTCTGACACAAACACTTCCATTGGGTGGGAAAAGTCATATACGTATATCACCAACTTGCACAGTAGAAAGAAAACCATCCCTGTATTCTTCACAGAGTTCAACACTTGGTGCATCTGGTGTTTTTTTTCTGCTCATTCTGTCACTCCCTTCACTCGCTTTGCCTCCTCCGTCAAAGACGTCCTCTGGAATTTTTAGGTTTGAAGCTTTTGGGCTGTTGATTCTTCGATGGATTCGCCACCTGCCTTTTTGAGTAGCGGGAGACAATCCTCTTCCTTTAAGTTGATGCTGCGTTCACAGCACTTTGAAAGAAGTGGAAGAACAGGGTGACATTTTGTTAGAACCACTTATGAGCATTCGTGTTTAAATGCACACTACGTTTAAGTTAAAACCATGCAAACTTCCATCAACATTATCTGATGACTTGGTATTGTATTGTTCACATTCCAACATAATGTAGCGTACCACAAATATCTACTGATTATTACATCTAGAAAGTTTATACAGTTGCTTTTCATGATTGGCAGGTTGTTTTATTATAAATCCAACATGGTGACTTTAGGTTTCCTTTGTGCAGTGAGTTCTGTACAATAAAGAGATTTTTACACAGAGGCCGAGAGTGACTCCCTGTTGCCATCTGTTAATGTAAAGCTGACATGACTCTTTTACAATTACATTACTAGCTATAAACCAATATTAGTAGAGGATTGTTAAGCAACGTGTATGCAGACTTCCAGTTATTAGACAGAATGTGTTAGAGATCAGGTAATGTATAGCACTGTGTGGTGTTTCAACCAGGACCGTTTGTCATATTGAACTTTTTCAACTTGCAATATTAAAAATGGATAATGAGCAATTATGTATGCAGGTAATTGAGAAATTCTGGAGGATCCATACATTTATCCAAGAGGAGATGTTTAAAGATTGACATAATATTGTATTGGATATATTGTCTATGTGTGACCCAAATTATAATTTAACTGTACATGCAGGGCAATACTATTTAAATGTTGCTTAAAACATGTTTTTCTGCTACTTTATACTTATACTCACTGTTCAGTATTGTACTTTTTACTCCATTACATTTATTTGATAACTTTAGTTACTAGTTACATAACAGATTCAGAGATTATAAGACAAGAGTTTATTGATCCCTGGGGCGAAATTCAAAAGCTACCCAGCAGTATATTAAATATAGCCACACCTTTACCAACTGCAACATTAAAGTGTCCATAATGCATCAATAATTAGCTAGAGACCATCTTGCGATGGGACCACACCAGCCACGACGGCAAATCAGACCAATTGCCCCTTCCCCACTTCCTACCCCCCTACTTCTGGCACCCATGCTCAGACCAGTCCCATCTCCATCTTTGAACATTTAGATCTCAACTACACACCTGTAAAGTTTTGTGACTGTGTCTTGCACAGTTGTGACAATATTGCGTTGACAAAATCTGTCCACAGACATATAAACACCTGACAAAGGACTCACTGGTAGTTCCCGCTACAGTAGGTGTCTCCATGACCACATCTCGTCATGATGACACACACATACCGCATACTACACTGTGGTATTTCTACTTTTACTGAAGTAGAAGATCTGAGCACTTCCTCCACAACTGTCTAAAACCGTATGAATTACTTTTCTAGGGTCATTGAGCAGCACAGTATAATTATGTAACTTGGCTGCTAATATAAAAATGACCACGATGAAGTAAGTTATGTGTCAGTGACCGGTCCACCCTTCCTCCGCCTCCTCCCTTCGTCCTTCCCCACTGACCTCTCTCTGTCCCCAACACAAGTAATGGTGTAAAACATTCTTGCGGCAATATTGTCTTATTATCCAAACATCAAGTAACTCAACTCAACCCATTAGATATGCATACAGATTTTTACTAAATACTGTAAATGTAGATGGCTTATTACATTTGAGCCCATATTTGGTGAATGCGACTTTCCACCCAGCTTGATGTGTTTAAGGTAGTTTGTCTGTGTAGAGAGAGGAGATCAAAGGCTTACTCCAAATAAAAAATCCATCATTTATATAGGGGAGAAACATCAGCGAGGTAATTCAACTTATTAATGTGAATATTACATCTGTCAGTGAGCGGGGTGATATTTCACCCTTCCCCCCCTCTTTGTATCACACACACTCAAGTCACAGGAATAGTGCATGATGTGTGCTAGTCTTTTTTTCTAAATGCCACGTCTTTGTGCCTTTTCCATGATACCCACACAAACCAACTGAAAAAAAAAAAACTGGAAGTGGGATGTCTGTGCTTCTTATCTGGCTGTTTTGTTTTGTTGTTGACCCCATAGCGTGAGTGCGTGTTCGCAGCCAGTTCCTGCAAGGCCCTCCTTGTCAAAACCAGGCATGCGTGTTCGCTCGCCCACACCTATCTGCGGCATTGTCCATTCAATATGATTATCGCTGACCCACACCGCCTCCTGTCTCCGGGGCTCACATGAACCAGTACTTCCTCCGAGGAAGGAAACGTTCGTTACCCACAGGCCAGTGTCACACGACTACACTGTACAGACCCAAAAAGGCAACTTTGACTGAAAAATTCATCTGCGAAACAGACCTTTTTACACTCTCTGTCTTGGATATCTTTGCGCTCTCACCAAGGAATCCAAATGATACCAAGATGTTTCACATACAATGCAATCCACTTCAGCAACATTTTGTAATCACTAAGTAAAACTCCATCTCTCTTGATGGCTCTCTCCATCTCCCTCCCCTTTCTCTCTCTCTCTCTTTACATCTCTTGAACACACACATACACACTGACACACGCACAAACAGTTGGGCAGTGGGACTATGAGGGAGAGGGAGATCATTTGTCTCAATCTGCAGTGATGATAGTTTATCAGAGGCTGGAGGAGTGGAGTGGGAGCAGGTGGTGGAAGCAGGCTTTGTAAAGAGACCACAGTAATCAGATCTGCAGCTCGACTCAGAGCTGGGGGAGTCCAGCGCTGGCCTACCCGACCAACCAAACGATCGCACATGCAGGTTCAACTTCCCTCCCACCTGGATCCTTAGATGGTCAATTAGGGATCGTGGACAACGAGCCAAGGAAGCACGGACACTGTCTTCGACCTGGACCATCCAGGAGGTGGAGCTCCCAGCATTCAACCTCTTAAATGTGACCAATTTCAAGAAACTTACAGTGCATTATAGTGATCTCTAAAAGTTATTGTATCCTTACATTTCTCTATTAATTTTTCTCCCCTTTTAAACTGTATGGAATCCATTTAATGGCATTTAACGTATCATCCATTTAACACCGAGTCGCCTCATAGTCATAGTCTGTCTTTTTCTCTCTGACCCATCCACTTGTGGCAACAATAGATGGTCTTTCTCTCATTCATACAGTGTAGTGTATAGTAATACTGTGGTGGTTGCTATAGCAACCCGCTAGTCAGACGATCTCATTACTGGCCCTTAGACATTTCTTTCTCACTCCCTCTCTAAGGAATTACCACTTTTCATTATGATTTCCCTCCCCTCTCTCCCAACCGCCCCTCCTTCTTTATCTCTGTCTCCCCCCTCTCTCCCTCGTCCTCCCTCCTCAAAGGTCAGATGTCCTCCATGGTGGGGAGAGAGGAAATCTGTAAAAGCGTTGAGGTCTATTCAGTAACCCCCGTCTCCCCCTCCTCCCCCCCGATTGCACCCCACAATCATTCTGTTCCTTTCTATAGCTGCAAAGAAAGGAGCCAAAAAGAAGGGAGGGAAGAGAGGAGCCTCGAGTCTGCTTTTCTTTAGAGCACATTTTAAAATCTGTTTCTTTTTTCTGCCCTTCTCTTTTCTCCCCTCAAAGCTCTCTTTTGTGTGGAAAATAGCTCCTTGAACTGATGGCGGGGTAGTGGTCTGTGTTGACTTTTTAAAAATGTTCCTGTCCACAATCAATAACGCCTAAATTCACACACGCACACATGGATATTCACACGTATGTATGGATGTGCACGCGTACTTCAACTAGCTTATGCATACAGCGTGTGTGCATTTATGCAGGTATATAAACACGTACACACATTTTGCTTTGTCCCATATTCACCAAAGCAAGCACAAGTGTTTATTAATTCAACATTATTTGTATTCAGACACTTCTGAAGAAGCCGGTATTCTACTGAAAATAACTTTGCTTAAAAGAGCAAACTGGTGCGTTTGCATGTTTTTACATGAATTTGCATACAATCGCTGTACACTGTTGAGTGGGATTTTCCCACCTTCCAGGCAGGCCGTTCACTTTGTTTGGTGTGGAGATCAACTTGCAGAGACTTGAAACTTGACTAGGAAATCCATCGCAGTGAACCATTTTTTTCCCTCGTCTAGGTTACCTTATCATTATGTGGTGATGCAACTGAAAGTGCAGACTCATTTGAAAAGTAATGGTATGACAGTTAGCTGCTAAACAATGTTGCAATAACAAGCTATGTTGTGGCAAAATCAAACCAAAGACTCGCAACAAGAAAAAAAATGCACATTGTGAGAAAGATCACGTCATTTGTTAGTTTTATTCTTTAACAGTTTTCTCAAGAGTTAACCATTGCGACGTATACTCATTTTTCTGTGAATGTACAGCAACACGTGACACACTTTTCAATTTCCGCTCCAGTCTTTTCAAAATAAACTTCCGTCTTCACAGGAAACAACTTGGTTAGGTTTAAGCAACAAAACTACTCAGTTTCAGCAGTGGCTTCGCTCATTCTTAGGGTTAGGAAAAGATTGCGGTTTGGGTTAAAATAACACCAGAAGTGGCGTAATTAAAGTACGAAGTTACGTGACAAAAACTACTTAGGTTTAGGAAAAGATTGTTGTTTGGGTTAAAATAACACGTTGACTTCTGGTTTCACACGGGGTATGAACAGCAGCCGTTTTTTTGACCCACGCATCCACTCCGAGCTCGTCCCTATGCGGCGTTTGTCGCTCTTTATACTTACTGTTTCACATGGATTACATACAAATTGATATTGTGGGATATATATGAATTACAGTACATTACTTTTCGTAGGTGTAGCTACGAACAGCGTATGAGAACAGCCATTGTTACACTTCATCATATAATTAATGATTAAAGAGCACTGAATTTTAGATATCAATTAAAAGTGATGTAAGTGTCCATAATGCAAAATATACTCACCATACACACAATAGTGAACAAGGGGGCCACCTCCCAGTTGAATCCATGCTCTTCCTGTGCTGATTGATGAAACGGTCTGTTGTGGTAACAAAGATGGCAGAGCCCGTCTTACCTCAGTCTTGATCTCCACTGTATCTCTGGCTTTCACTCTTTCATTCTCCGTCCGCCACAAAGGGACAGCGGACAGTGGGACGATCCATAAGCCCTATTGCTCCATCACACATTGATCCATATGGGGCTCTATTCAACTGCATTGGCTGCACCATTGATCCCGGCCTCTCTGCTGCGGTAAACATTTTACTCGGCTTGCCTCCATCCTGGTCAATAGCCTTCTTTTAATAATGTATTTCATTGATCAGTTTGGCCCCCGAGTAAATTGATCAATTATTTTAATCTTTTTTTTTTTTTTTTTTGGTGTGGTATCAAATGAGGGACAAGCTGCTCTGGGTTAAACGTTAGTTTCTCTTGCTCTCTGCGCTACTGTAAAGAGTCAATAAATGATCTGCCCCTCCTCAGAGGTTATTAGATATCATTCCAAATATGCTGTTTTATTAAAGCATGTTACTAATGCAAACAACAGGCACGCATGGTCAGTATTTGCAAGTAATTTATTTTATTGTTAGTTTTCGAATCATTTTCTTTTTATTATTTCCTGGAGAAAAGATAAAACAGAAAACTTGTGTTGAATGCTTTGTGTAAGGTGGTATTGTTGCTGTGATTTCTCGGTGACTGGCTGCGCGCTGATCGGGCTGTATCTGTATCTATCTCTTATGTACTTCAAGGGCATTGGTCATCAGCATTGGTGAGGTAAACGCACTCCACCCACCACATCTCATTACTAGTCCTAATTATCCTGACAAGTCACCATTGGCTTGTGTGTGTGTGTGTGTGTGTGTGTCCTTCTTGATTTCACCGACACAAACAAAGCTGTAAGAGCACACAGGAGCACACACACCATTATTCTTGGCACAGACACAAACATACACTGAATGCACAGACATAAAACAGCCAAGCAACGGATCAATAGCCAGCCAGTGTCCCTGACTTCACGGAAGGCAGCAGAAAAGGTATTTGAAATCCAAAGAGTTATCAGAGGCAAGAGAAAACAAGGGAGGAGGGGAAGTCTTTGTTGGTTTGACCTTGCTGAGATTTATCTTCTGCGGAGATATTTCCACAGATTGGACCAAGATAACACCGAAATTAAAACGGAACAAAAGAAAAGCAGCCAGGCAAATACATGATCATTACACGTACAGGATCCCTTCGCTTATGCTAATGCACACAAGCCTAAACATATTCATTTCTGGCAGATTCTCTTTGATCTGCTCATGTTTCCATCAGGATTTTGCCTCCCCGCAGGTTAGGGAACGGACGATTCCCATGGCAATCAGTAGCTGATCAGGTGTGGTGAGCGTCGCCACGTTGAGCGCTAGCTCATTAAAGTCTCATCTTCATACCCTTCCATCCCCACCTATCTGAGTTGACGTGACAGAGCCCAAGGCACTCTAAACACCCCCTCCCTCCCACCACGCTGGCCACGCCAAAATGCTCTGATGATCATCTGTCACTGGTGTACGATGCTACGCTACTGTTTGCTCGCTCTTCCAGAACACCGGTGTGAAGTGTAAGCAGAGCGGAGCTGAACTTTTTCTACAATGTTCCTTTTTCAGAGCAGATATTTTGACATGTCATAGTAGGAAAAGCACAGGAGTATTTAATAACATTAGTGATAGCTGCATTCCACTAAGGGGAGGCCCTGATATTGTGCATGCTGGTTCAGTGGAATAGCTTTCTGGGACACTTAATGGAACTGAGCCATCGTTAATGTTATCAGTTTCACCTGGGCTTTTCCTAGCGATTGAGACCATAAACTCATGTTTACAATGTTTACTGAGGTAATAAATCAAGTGAGAAGTAGGTTCATTTCCTCATAGACTTCTATACAATCTGACTTTTTTTTGCAACCAGAGGAGTCACCCCCTGCTGGCTATTATAAAGAATGCAAGTTAAGTGCACTTCCTCATTGGCTTCACTTTTCAGACCAGATGGTTGGCCACTGGAAACCACGGAAAGGACAGAAAATATTCATATAGTTTGCCTAGTTTGTAAAGACATAGTTTTTTTTTTTTTTTTAAATCTCACATGAAGCTAACTTTGAATACAAATGGGCTAAATTTAAAGCAAATTGTTTCCACTGCATTCATGAAGCCAGTGTAAGATTTGCAAACATGAGAACATGCATCTCCGTGTGTGCATTTGACCACGTTGGTGTGCGCCATTGTGTGCGTCTATAGAGAGAGCGCTAATTGTAAAGGATGTGGCAGGTGAAGATAAGGTTATCTTGACACAGTGAAACGTCTGAGAGAGAAGGCCAGAGCTTGCAGACGGAATTAGATTGATTAGAGGAGCCATATTTGGGCCAAAGTGCTATTTCCAGATAGCCCTCGGTGAGCCTCATCCCCCCTTTCGCCTGGCACGGCTTTGCTTTCGTTCTCACCCTCACCCCCGGCTCTCTCTCTCTCTCTCTCCTTGACACTCCTGCTGTGCAGCAGGACAGCTGATAGTGCCACAGGCTGTCACTCAGGCGCTAACTGACTGGCCACTGCAGGGCTGAGATAGCCCCATAGAGTCCCCCCTCTGACATCCACAGTGAGAAAAAGACGAATAATTAAGAGCAACAATGTATGCACCGTTGCAAGAGAGAGTTCCTGCCTGGGTGCAAAATTGTGTCCTGTGATTAGGCTTTTAAGGGCTCAACACTCAATTCAACTTCATGTGTAGTAGAGTGTAACTTAGCCTATAAAGTTTTTCATTTCCATTCTGCACCCCCTCTTTTTTTTCAGTCTTGAGACCTTGAGGTGAACTGATTCTCGCCACAACTCTGTGGTTTATTGGAGAAAAAAAAATTCTCATCTTATAGACTTCATTTCAGACGAGGATGTGGCGGGGAAGTCAATCCCAAAAAATCCAGCACTCAATTCCTGCCATCAGGATCCTCCATTAGCCAAGCATTAGAAACAAATTAACTCTTCTCAGTTGAATGGCTTGTCAGAGGAAGTGTGGGAAAATCCTCTATTAGGCAGGAGTTAAGTGCCTATTGGAAAGCTGGAGATGGAATCCTGCCTAATAAAGGAATAGTCAACCATTGGAACGCCGGCTGAATGGAGGAGAAGAAGTGCTAATTAAGAGAACAAAGTGTCGTCTTACAGGCTGGTCCATTAATGGGAGTTTTAGGGCTCATCTCACTAGCATCCCCCTGATTTCCCGAATATGACAAGGTTGTGTGCAATTGCGTGTGTGTGAGTACTCTGCTGTATGAAAGAGAGTGATAAAATTTGTTTATTTCGGGTAGTGGTGACAGTGTGTAAACAGATAAATAATGAATTTTCACTGCTCCCAGAGGCCACACTTTTTTAGACGAGCCTCATCTCTGTTTTTGACGTGTCGTAAGCCATGCAATGAACACGCCGCTCTGAAACTATTTGGGGCGTTATGTCTCAGATGAGCCGAGCCAAAGTTAAACCACAGCTCCAGTCTCCTCTGCCTCGCAAAACGCTGAGCATTTTCCAATTTTCAAGCTGTGAAAAGTGAGAGGGATGGCGAAACAGCGTCATGGACCGAACCGGGCGGAGACTCAAAATAAACTCACGCAGGTTTTGGCCGAGCGCGGGGCTCCATCTCTGTTTATCTTAGTGAGAGTGAGCATGGGAGCCCAGTGATGAAATCGAAAAAAGGGAGGAAAAAATTAAACGGAGTTGAACGGGCCAGTGTATTTGGTTGGGGTTGCCGTGGCAACAGAGTGCATGGATGCAGATAAACAGCACGTTGAGTACTCGGGGAGGAATGCAGCCCTTCTGCCTGCGGTTTGGAGAGGAGGTTAACACTTCTCTTTCTCAACAGCTTCGCCACTCAACAACATATGGGATTGAGGGGGATGGGGGGGTTGGGTGGGGGAGCAGGAGAGGAGATTGCACTTTAATTGCGCACATCCAGGGATGAAAGGGAATATGAAGGAATATTTGGAAAAAAAAGCTGAGGAAAAGGGAGCGATGTGTAATGGTCGATTGCATATTATGGCGCAAGTTGTTTCAGTGTTTTCACTTAAAAATTGGAATCGGAGAGAGAGGGAGAGAGAGAAAAATGGGGAAAAATTAAAAATGGGAAACAGAAAAAGGGCTATGGAAAATTACAGAATAGAGGTTATTCCACTTTCAGTTACAGTTCTCAAAATCTCCAGTACAGCAGATTGCCCTTTGCGCAACCTATGAAGTGACCTGTCATCATTCCTCTTACAGTGCAATGATCTGAACCAATGAAAAAAACCTACCTTTTGATTTGTTCAGTTATATTAAAAGTTACAAGGGCGGGTAGGAGCTATGGATAAGCAGGTGGGAATGGTGGTGAGTAGAAAAGGCAGAGTGGGAGGAAGGGGGGAGATGGTAAGGAGAAGCCAATTTGGTGAGGAATGGTGGCTGTGGCTCGCTGATAAGAGACTCTCCTTCTCAGCTCCCCCTGACAGAATGGGGAGGCCTTGTCTGTCGGCCCATTAGCAGCCATACCTACAAGGCCCTAGCCTTTTCTACATGGCCAGCCTTCAATAGGGGGAAGGAATGGAAAATGGCTACTTAACCAATGATTACCCGATTGAAAGGTACCTGTCATGGGAGGGAAGGTGCCGGGAGAATAGGAGGGACATGTAAGGGGAGGATGGGAGTGAGCGATTTTGCTCCCATCTGCAGTGAGATGAACGTGTCGCTGTGAGATTAAACCGGGAGTGCGTGTTTATTAAAGCCATGTAGAGGGGAGGAGTGAATGGGGGGGCATTTGAGAGATGAGGGGAGAGAATTACAGAGAGCTGGACTTGGGGGGTAAAGCAGTGGAAGAGCTTTGAGTACAGTAGACAGGAAGAAAAAAACGAGCCTGCCTGTGCTTCTTTACTTCAACGGATAACTCCCTGCTCCTTTCTCGCTATTCTAATATTTTATTTATGTACTGTATTCAGGTAGTTTGTTAGCGCTCCACGCAGAGCTGGTTGAGAAGTCCACAAATCATCCCGGAGAATAGAAATGCCATGCTTAGCTGCGGTCGCCCCTAATCAGAAAAACAATTCTCCTGGTATTACTGTTAATCAGAGCGCCGCTCCATCACCGCGGAGCATTCACCTGGACTTTCTTTTCCTGCATAATGGCTGCTTTTATTCTCCCGCTCTAATTGCTTGTCGTATCTGTCCCTCTGGCTCTTTGTTTCCACGAGTCGCTCTTATCACCTCACCGTGCTGCCATCCGCCACTAGTGTCGCGCAAAACCAAAACACTTCTGCCCGGATCTTGCGAGGGATGCCCTGAGCCGCAACGTTTTTAATGGTCCCCATAGGCCTGGCCCACAGTGCCATACGAGTGGCTTTATGGAAGCTATTATTAGTGTTTACTCACTGGCACTTACTGGGTCGACAAGCGTCCTGTGTTTCTCCATGTGCAGCGAGGCGCCGCAACCCTGACTTGTGATTTTAATGTTATGGTTAACGTTATGGCTCTGTCTCTTTGCTCAATCGTTAACTCTGTGACCATTTTATGGGGTATTAATTGAGTTGTAATTTTGACTCAATGAAACCATGTAAGAGTTTAATGCCGTTTTAACTTGGGATCTAATTGAAAACAGGCACTAAGCTCTCACGCTTGACACAGCGTCCAATATGACGGAGATTAGCTGTTTTTAAAGTTCTGTGTCTTATTTATTCTTCACACATTCTACATGTAACATAAATAGAAAACATGCCAACTCACCAACTTCACATGGAGACATTCTTTAACCTTTAACTTAAAACATGAAGACAAACACTTAAGACACACATGTGCACACATGCGTGCACATGCACAAAGGGAGAGAGTAAAAGAGTGGTTTGGATGGCGCTCCGGACTGATCACATTACCTCATCTCACATGTATTTCAGAGGCCTGAAACCTGATATGCATGCAATTGTTATTTTAAATCACCGTCTGGGAAAGCTGGACCCAAGGTCTACAGAGTCACTAACCCAGAAGGAGTTTAGAAGGGGGGGAGGTGCAGAGACAGGATAGGCCACAGGGGCAGGTGGTGCGTTATGAACTGACGAGTTTAGGGGGGGCGGTTTCAATGAGGCAAAGAAAACATCTTAATCGTTAAAAATATCAATTAAGTCTTGACTTTTTCAGACATACTTTTGTCCACAGAGTATTTATTACCAAACAGTCTTCGGTTTGCATTAGGGATGCCTATATTAAAGGGAACATATCATGAAAAACTCACTTTTTCAGTGCTTGTGCACATTCATTTGAGTATCTGGAGTGCTAACAACCCAACTGTAAGACAACAATAACACAACCCAGTCAGTTTTTTGTGGGCTGCCTAGATCAGAAAACATCAACAAGCCATTCACATGCAGGCTCATTAGAAATATACCGCTCATGGCTCGAAAACTTCCTTTGCAACGGTGCGCCATATTTTTCTCGCAAGCCAATCCGAGCAGGTTTTTCAAGAGGGGGTCTTAAAGAGACAGCCATTAAAATGGAGCGTTTCAGACGGACGGTGAATACAGGTATATTCAGACTAGGGCTCTCAATCAGTTAAAATATGTAAATTAATCACATGATTGTCCATGATAAATCGTGATTAATCGCAAATTAAATTTTTTTTTTATCTGTTCAAAATGTACCTTTAATCGGATATTTGTGAATTACTTAATACTCTCATCAACATGGGAGTGGGCAAATATGCTTGCTTTATGCAAATGTATATATATTATTATTGGAAATCAATTAACAACACAAAACAATGACACACATTGTACAGAAACCCTCACAGGTACTGCATTTAGCATAAAAGTATGCATATATATATATATATTGCATATACTGTAATACATGTTGCCCAACAGGCAACAACAGCTGTCAGTGTACTAACTTGACTATAACTTGCCCCAAACTGCATGTGATTAGCATAAAGTGGGCATGTCTGTAAAGGGGAGACTCTTGAGTACCTATAGAACCCACTTTCATTCACATATCTTAAGGTCAGAGGTCAAGGGACCCCTTTGAAAATGGCCATCACAGTTTTTTATCGCCACAATTTAGCGCAAGTTGGGAGTGTTATTTAGCCTTCTTCGCAACAAGCTTGTATGTTTGGTAGCAATTGATTCCTTAGGTTTTCTAGTTTCATATAATACCAATATCTTCATTCCAGCTTTAAAACTGAGGCCGCTAAAACCTTTGAAAGATCGACTGCGTTAATGTGTTAAAGAAATTAGTGTCGTAAAAACTGATTTTACGCGATATCGTGTTAACTTTGACTGCCCTAATTGAGACAGACAGTATGAGAAAAATTTGTTTTTGAACATTAAAGCATGTAAATATGTTGTAGTAGAAACCTCAAAATACAAGTATGAATCTGCAAATGAGCATGATGTGTCCCTTTTAAATATAGTTGAAAACTCCAGTCCAATTAAAGAAACCACAGACTGTTCGTTAGGCTCTCCATCGCATTGCTTATTGTGTGCAGCAAAGTGGTCGGATCAACTTCTCCCTCCTTCCCTCATATGCCACCTTATCTCTTGTATCCCTTCTCTCTTATCATCTGTCCCAATCTTTGTCCGTGTTCACACCTGCAAGGTTAATGTGTGTGTGAAGGGAGAGAATATTGCGTGGCGCTGACTCCAGATCCATAAGAATATATTTCACCTCTCAGGGCTGGACAGGCAGCATGCCAGAGGCCACCGGATAACTGCTCCTTCCCTCCTATCTGCAACCCGGGTTAATTAAAGTTCCTCATCCCCCCCTCAAAGTATGCTTTTAAACAGAGTGCTATGTGTCATTGGATTGTATTTTAGTCCTTTTAATGATGGACTCATTGTGTGTGTGTGTGTGTGTGTTTTTGAGTGGACATCCTGCACATTTAATTTCATCAATCGATGCACACACGAGGCATGCACGCCGATTTTGATGCTCGAAATACCACTGGAATCCGTCTCTCTTTCGTAAAACGGCGTGCCTCTTAACAACAACGTTTAACCTTGATATGTTTGATGAATGAAGTGTGTGTAATCCCTACAGCGTCCATGTTTGCAGTAGCTGTGTGTAGTAGTCTTCATGCCCGTGAGGGACTGATTACTATCAGTTATCCAACCCACACAAAGACGTTGACGTTGCATTACCTGCATAATGAATTCACCAGAAAGTTGCCACCGATTCGGTTTCAAGCAACCCTACACCAGAGGCCAAATGGGAAACACTGTAAAAGAAGAGACTGGGGGTAAATACGGGAGCTCGACTCACGGATCTGTCTCTTGAACAAGCCACCAAGCCACAGGCCCTCACATTCCTCTGTAATGATGTGTAATACTTTGAATCCACAAGGTTAAGTATGAGTGGAGTGGGCTGCCTGCCGGCGGACTCAGATACGGGAGTCTGACTCACAGTAAGGCAACTTTAGCTTACAACTATCAGTGTAGAGTGTTAATGAGCGGGATGAACGATTACCTGGGGGAGAGTTGTGGTGACACAAACATGCACACACCAACACACACATTTCCATGGATGTTCACATACAAAAATATACACACACACTTAAAATATACAAATCGGTTGCAAACACACAAACCTATGTATGTGCATACAAACACAGATGGGAATTGTAACCAAATGAATGGCCAGACACACGCATTAATGCAATCACGTCCCCTCAGGTGTGTGCACAAACATGCACATACAACAAGAGCTGCAAATATCGCCAACTATTTTAATAATCGATTAATCATTAAAGTCATTTTTCATGCAAAAAAGGCAGAAAACGCTGTTTTCAGGATCTCAGATGTGGAGAGTTCCTGCTTTTCTCTGTTTTATATACAACTAAACTGAACATCTTTGAGTTTTGGACCGACAAAACATGACATTTAAAGACATCACCTTGGACTTTGAGGAACTGGGATGGACATTTTTCACTATTTTCTGACATTTTATAGACCAAACGATTAATCGATTATTCTAGAAAATAAGTTGTCAAATGATTAAAATATTTAATCGTAATTAATCACACATTTTTTATCTGTTAAAAATGTACCTTAAAGGGAGATTTATATATATTTGTTATTGAAAATCAATGAACAACACAGAACAATGACAAAAACACCAGCTGTCAGTGTATCATTGTGCTGACTTGACTATGACTTGCCCCAAACTGCATGTGATTATCATAAAGTGGGCATGACTGTAAAGGGGAGACTCATAGGTACCCATAGGACCCATTTTCATTCACATATCTTGAGGTCAGAGGTCAAAGTACCTCTTTGAAAATGGCCATGACAGTTTTTCTTCGCCAAAATTCAGAGTAAGTTTTGGAGTGTTATTTAGCCTCCTTCGTGACAAGCTAGTATGACATGGTTGGTACCAGTGGATTCCTTAGGTTTCATATGATACCAGTATCTTCACTCTAGCTTTAAAACTGAGCTCGCTGCAACCTCCGAAAGATCGATCGTGATAATGTGTTAAAGAAATTAGTGCAGTTAAAACGAATTTGCGTTAACGCGTTATTGCATTAACTTTTGACATCCCTAATTCAGACAGACACGGTTAGTACCGATGGATTCCTTAGATTTTCTAGTTTCACATGATGCCAGTACTTTCACTCTAGCTTTAAAACTGAGCCAGCTACAACCTCCATAAGATCAATATTGCAAGTTGCGTTAAAGCGTTAAAGAAATTGGTGTCGTTAACATACACTGTGCTTACATACTTTGCCACAGTACAGTATATGCTATTATGCAAAAACACACATTTATTGCATTGAAGCTTGTGTTAATAATTGTATTTTTCAGTACAGTAGAAAAGGAAACCGCCCCTGACCTTCTCTCGTTAAAACTAATTTATTTCTTTTAATTTCTCCTTCTCTTTCTTCCGTCCCATTGACTCTTTCCAGATCATTGAGCTGTGGCAACTAGCAGAACTGTACTTACTGTAGAATCCATAAGCTTTCATCTTTATTTCATTATTTACTTTATTGGAATCGTTGAAACGGGCTCTGTGTACTCTGCTGTAGGGCAAATAGCTTCTATGAGGATACTAAAGTCCTATTGCTTTTTCCAGTTTCACCCACTTTTTCTCCTCCTTTACTCTCTCTCTCTCCCCTTCTCTCCTTTCCTTGGCTGATTTATTGGATGATGATCCCTCCTTTTTTCCCTCTAAGGGAGAGCGTGTGCTTTGGGCATCCAGCCAACGGGACCCGCTTTAATTGATGTCAGTAATCTGGTCACCTTGAGAGATAGTTAAAAGGGCAAATCTCTATTAGCTTTAGTTTATGGCGAGCACATTAATACACGCACACACATGCACACACACACACACACACACACACACACACACACACACACACACACACACACACACACACACACACACACACACACACACACACACACACACTTGTGAAAGACAATGTGTCGAAAGCTGCACAGGACAGAGAATGTATGTGAATGTAATACATAACTGCAGATATTAGCGACAATTCTCCGAGCGCTAATCTCGTCGGCTGCTGTTTGCTGTGAGTAAACATGAAGGTGTAGCCTCTCTGGCGAAACCCCTGTTCCCTTAAACGCTGTAAGAAATACATTACGACTAGTGCGGAGCCAAGATAAGTTATTTCTGGTTGGATAAGCACAAGGGGATGTATCTGAGGGAGCCAAAAGAATCTACATTAAGGAGAGATATCTGTTAATTAAATCTGTCCCTGCCTGATCTCTATCTGTAACACGTAACTTACACCGCCGCCGCGCGCCGCTGCTGCTGCTGGTTGAACACACACTCGTGCACACATATACATAAAACTTAAAATCCCTGACTTCCCTTTCTATCACCCCCACAGAAAAGAAAACACATCTTCTGACATAAAGGCAATACAGAGTAGTGTAATATATTTTCAAATAGGTGATATTGCCGATTCTTTATAGTACCATAATACCTAATATCATAGCCTTTATGCCCATATTACACGCATAAAGGCTAATGATCCCACTGGTGGAGAATCAGGCCTCTCAGTCAGCTTTCATGGTGTTTTCTCAATCCATGCTATATGTAGAACAAGTAAAGAGCTCTCTATTACCACTGAGAAGGATCACTTCATGAAACATATCACATTATTGTAGGTTAAATCAGTAATTGGCTTCACAACAAAGCTTCCTGTGGCTTCACTTTTATTTTGCTTTTTTCTTTGTTGCTGTGCATTAATGTTTTTCTTCTTCTTTTCCGTCTCCATCTTCTTGTTCTTCAACCGCTCAAATGTCTTGGGACTCTTGTCTGGTTATTCCCCGAGAAGGACAGGGGGCTTGGAGGTGACTGAGGGTGGGAGGGGGATGAAGACTTGGGGGTGTATGCGGACCA
>CAKALG010028583.1:0-13434 GCA_916700815.1 Helicolenus hilgendorfi | reverse complement strand
CCACAAACTGCCTCTACCACATGTTGTTCTTTACCTTGTTGTCGGAAAGCCCGGTGACTTGGTCGACAAACTCCTCCTGGATCATGAAGGCGGCCAGGTTGGCAGTGTAGGAAGCCAGGAAGATGACAGCGAAGAAGGCCCACACAGACACTATGAACTTACTGGTGGTACCTTTCGGGTTCTGCACTGGCACAGAGTTGTTGAAGACCAGACCCCACAGCAGCCACACGGCCTTGCCCATGGTGAAGGAAGGGCCATGGGGGTCTGAAAGAGAGGACGGAGGAGAGATGGGTGGATTAGAGGACGATGAGAACATACATAATGTATAGATTAGAATATTTCCTTATGTGTATGCTTCCTTACCTCTTCCCTGCGCCAGGTTTCGGTTAAAACCAAGAGGACTGATGTACTCAAACATGAAGACGGCCATTGCAGTCACCAGTAGGAGCATCACAAACATCATAACCCACACTGATGCACTGAATGGCTCTGCGAGAGAGGACGAAAGAAATAAGAGGACAGAGATTAAGTATTGACACGTATTGGAGTACATTTTTTTACGTCTCACACATCACTTTTTCTGATTCGTGCTCACTCACTCCCTGTCTGTCCATGAACTGAATGAATAAATCAATCACACACACACACACACTGAGGAAAGAAGAAGTGCATGGCTAACAAGCTGACTCCTGCATGTTCGCAGAGCCCCTACACACACACACTTGCATATACACAGGCGCACCTCCTATTTGACAGTGTGAGGAGGCGTGCAGCATAGGAAGCCCTGGTGTCAGCACTCCTGTCCTCCCTCTGAGCTCACAACACTACTGCAGAGATTAAACCCTGCTCTAATGTATGGGAGAGCACTGCTGGCACAAGGCCGTGCACTGTGTGTGTGTGTGTGTGTGTGTGTGTGCTGGCAAGCAGCCATTACAGGGTATTCCTGCTAAGCTCTTATAATTGCCACTTTCACAGCAGTAACTGTATGCTGCATACAGGTTAAGTGTGTGTACCTGTGTGTTTCTGCCTTCACTTTATTCATTCTTGCTGGATGTCTGTGTTTGCGTGTGCACTTTTGTATGAGTGGCTTCGTGTATGCGTGCGCAGGAAACTTGGACGTCGACGCCGACGCATCAGACGAACGTGACTGAGCAGCCGTAACGGGGATATCCGTGGTCACTCAAGTTAAAATCCTGCGCTTAAGTCCCTCTCAGGTAAAGTGAGAGGCGTTGTAGCAGGAAGCAGGGGTTGAGCTAAATCCCTCCGATGAAAGAGCGAGTATTGACAGCTGTGTAACGGAGCTGAATTGTGTTGTCAGCTCTGTATCTCGGGGAACACACACACACACACACACACGCCCAAAACAAATACACTCGCACAAACCCGAAAAAGCAAACAAGACAGATCTTCCTCTCCCTCTCTCTCTCTCTCTCTCCTGAGTTCAACAACAAAGGCAACAGTGGTTTCGGTGACAGTTACCGAGAAAGGCTGACGGGGACACAGTTCCGTTGCTACGGGAGACCATGACGCTGATCCCGGTTTCCACGAACGGGACGGAGAAATCGATGACCTCAGAACGCTCCTCATTGATCGTCAGAGATCCGACGGCCATGACGGCTTTCTTATAGACCACCTTTTGGAGGGCGGGAGGGAGAGGGAGGGAGGAATGCACGGATGGGTGAGGAGGGTGAGTGATGAGGGATGAAGGAAGAGAGATGTGTCAGGACAGGGAGAGATGGATGTTAAGGTGGAGGAAAAAGATATGGAGGGGAAAGTTAGTGGGTGAAATGGGAGGAAGTAGGAGGATTATGGGTAAATCACAGGTAGGAGGGGAAATGGTCAAGAGAGGGGAACAGGAAAAGAAGAAAAAGAAAAATGTTTAATCATTGTGGCGTTCAAAACGGGCTCCTGAAACTACATGTGATACTCATGTTCATATCCAAGTTCAGTCTTGACACTGACTGGAACTGATCCTTACAGATTTGCTTTACATCCTAAAAACTACAGAAGAAACTGTGATGATAATGATGTTAATTTCTTCAGTAATCTACTAACTACATGTATTAAAGAGGACCTATTACAGTATGCTTTTGTGCTTTTCCCTTTTCCTTTAGTGTGCTATATAGCTTTTTGTGCATGTAAAAGGTCTGCAGAGTTCATGCCAAAGAGAGTTACTCTCTCCCGCAGAAACACTGCTGCTGAACTGCCTGAAACGCCTTGATTTAAGCCCCGCCTTTTCTTCTGTAACGTGGTGATGTCACCAAGCAACACATTTGAATAATACCTGCCTAGCGGCGTATTTTGGCACGCCCTCAAACAAAATTAGTTGAAGTGGAGCTGGAGTGGAGTAGAGTCTGAAGAGTTTGGTTCGGTTGACCAATCACAACAGAGAGCAAGCCGACCAATCAGAGCAGACCGGGCTTTTAGGAAGGGGGGCAGGAGCTCAAACCGAGTGTTTCAGACAGAGGTTGAAAAGAGGTGCTTTTTTTTACATTAAAGGATGTAAACATGTTTAAGTAGAAACCTAAAATACAAGTATGCACATTGTATAAGCCTAATAGGTCCTCTTTAACATTATCTTTCATGATAATACTCAAAAAGCTATAAATCTACACCAGAGTATGAATCTTATTGACTGCACATCAATACAGTTTTTAACCTCAGGCTGAATCTTAATCAGTATAATCAATAAGTAAACCCAGGTCACTGCTAAATAAGATGAATGCAGGAGGAACTTCAAATCAGTGAATAAAGTCTGCCATGACAAAAAACACAGGCGGCAATACAGTTTACAGTCTTAAAATAAACTCTGGGACTCTACCTTCAAGTTGAAGCTGGTAATTAAAGATATGCAAAAGACTTTTCTGCAGGAGTAGCTAAGATTTGTTTACTGTCTGAGAATTTGCAGTTGGTGCCAAAGCCTCATAGCTGCCTGAAAATGTTGTTTTTTCCACCCTGTGAGAGTTTTGCAAAGTCAACAACTAAAGCTTTTTTTGGGACATAAGGAACGGGAATATTCTGTCGTACAGACATCTCCCAGCCTATAGGCTACAAAGTAAAAGTGAAGACTGATCAATACTCTTATACATCATTCATGACATGCTCCTACAGTACACGTTCTTATAGTGCCACCTTCAAGACTAACGGGCAAAACATCAGGCCATTAAATAGGTAGCAAGCACCATAGATGTGGGTTAAAGGGGCCATAGTCCACCCCCTCATCTATCATCTATTCACATTGTAGATCACTGAGAGAAGGTATAAAAGAACACGACAGCAACCTCCAGTAATTATGACTGGAGCAGAAGCGGAAGTCGGGTGCTGTAGACAGTCTGAAATGGATGGATGGGATCGCATCCTATGTGAAACCAACAACGTGTAGCTGTCTTTGTGTTCACAAGCTTTACGTTTCACTTTTGAAACATAGTTATTTTAAGCCAAAACACAATGTTTTTTCCCTCAACTTAACTAGGTTGAGCTTGTGTTTACAACATGAAGTCATGTGCGTTCAAGTCGTAAGTTGTTGCCTAAACCTAAAGAAGCTATTTTGTTTGTGTTCAAAATGTAACAGTTCATTCAGTTTTGCAGCGTGTTAAAATGTGTTGCTTTTAAGTTTCACTTTTACAACATAGTAGACACAGTAGGCCCCTACTGACCCACATCTATGGTGATTATAGCGACTAACAATGCCTATTTAATGGCCCGATAACAGTCTAATTGGGTGCAGCAGTAGTCAAGTAGTCAAACGTGTTTCTCTTACCTCTCCCACCATCCCATTCCAGACATTGTTGATCTTCTTGCCATGCTTGCCATTGGTTACCAGGTACAGGTCATAGGTGAACTTTACATATTTTGCAATCTTTTTCAGAATATCGATGCAGAAGCCTTTGCAGCACTTCTTGATGTACGTCCCGCCAGCCTCTGTTGTGTTGCTAAAGAAGCACAAACAAAAAAAAAAAGGCACACATTGTTAGCCAGCGTATTTTGAACTGGGTTTTTCAACTGGGGTTTAAAATGAGAGAAATGGCGCAGGATCCAGGTGGATGTTTTTTTCTTATTGATTTCCACCTTTATAAACCATGTATGACTGAGGACAAAACATGGTTTGCTTCTCTTTCCACTCTACTTGAATTTATGTGAATGCACCAGTGAACAAATGCATCACCCTGGGACTTTTTCACCTTTAAGTTCAGGTCGTCCTATTCAGGAATGACATCAGAAGACACGAAAAATATGCTCCCTCTCTCCTTCTACCTCTCTGCCTCTCTAGAGAAGGAGGTTTATGACGGCTCTGCATCTGCAAGCCTTGTACCATCTGTGTGTATGAATTTGAGAGCAGGAGAGTTCAGACACTGTTCACGCACGCACACACACAGCAGTCTCAAGACATCAACTTTCAGCCACCTGGGACTCTCATTTAACTTTTAGATGTGTGCTAATTAGAAGATAACCTCGTCCTTTAGTTTAACAACAACCTGGGCACAAACTTGACGGAAAGAGAGAGAAAAAAAAACACACATCCGGTCGTGACTCTGCAGTTCCCCTTCAGAGCTGAAACTCTGTCACTTTGGAGGAATTCTGTAGCGTCGGAAAAACATTAGCCGATTCTTGCCCCGAGTGCAAACTCCGGTGTTACCCTCGCCAGTCGCCATCGATCTGTCAAACGAATGTCACCCCAAGTGGAATCCTTCCCTGTCTTCAGACTGGAAAGGATTCCACTTGTTATGGTCTAACAGTTTCACACAGGAGAGAAAAATGTTCATTTGAAAAAGCCAGGCGCTGATCCGTCAGCAGTTGTGAATGACTTTTTGTGAAATGTTGCGCAATCACCCAGGGTGATTTTCCGATATAACCGGTGATTATCTATAGCAGCTGTTAGAGCTAAAAACGAAATTAAGAGGCTAATTTACATCTAAGCCCTTTCGAACATACCATGTGTCGACTAAATCACTGCCAGAGAAGCAATATGGGTTTTGTTTCCTCATCAATCTAAAATAAAGACTTTTGAAAGACGCTCCTTCTGTAACGCAACATCTATTAGTCTAACCATTGTAGCTTGGTGGACGGACAAAGAGACTTGCATAGAGGGACAAAAACTACATTTACATGCTCACTAACATTCCACTATTATTCCGAATTTGATACGGGTCATGTTATGTTAAGAACATATTCCATTCGGATATTCTGAATTATAGGCTTTATTCCAAATGGAGCATTTTCTGATTAAGACATGTGGGATATGCCGATATTATACAGGTTTTAGGAGCATTCTTTGCACATGTATACAGCACATTCAGAATATGTGTCTCAATTGGGTTTTTTACGTCAGTTTGCGACACGCGGCCTCTTGCCTGTTTACGTCCAGCTCTGTGCGTTGTACAAACCAACTTCCCAACAGTTTGCAGAGATGCATGCCCAAAAGAAACGGCCACATGTCTGGTCGGAAGGAGAAACACCCCTTCTTTTAAACATTATGAAAGATGTGGATATCAACAGGTTTTTTGGATATGTGAAAATATCAAAACGCCGGCCTTTTCAAGAAAGTGTTTGAAGGAATGAAAGAGGGAGGCTGTGTTCATTAACGGTTACATTATGGGGCTGCATGTAAACGGAGATATTAGCGGAATATTCATTATCATCAGCCATGTAAACAGCTTAATACGAATATTGTCTGTTCGGAATAAGGGAAAAAGATGAACATTTGGTGCATCTAAATGTAGTTATTGAGAGAGTAGAGGAGATAGTGGCTTGTGGTTCTGCCTGCATGCCCCATATGCGTGTATATGTATCATTTTAATTTTGTCCAATGGATTGTCTATGTTGTATTTTCATTATGTTGTTGCACCCAACATCTATTGCATGTTTGTCCGTACTGGAAGAGCGATCCCTCCTCTGTTGCTCTTCCTGAAGTTTGTTCCATTTTTTTTCTCCTTGCTAAAAGTTTTTTGGGGTTAAGTTTTTCCCTATCCGATGAAAGGGTCGTACTGTAAAGGACAGAGGTTGTCGTATCCTGTACATATCGTAAATTGCCTCAGGGGGACAAATTTGTGATTTGTGATATTGGGTTTTACAAATAAAATGTACTTGATGACTTTAAAAGCATTTAATAACTTCAACTTCAAAGTCGGCAGAGACGGTAAATCAGGAGAGAAAAATGTTTGAAATGAATGGCTGTGTCATATAATGTATATACTTTTTATGTATAGTCATGTTGCTGTATTGGAACTACATGATAAAGTAGGACAGGGTGACTCGTGCAGGGAACGGGATCTGTGATAATAATAACAGAAACAAAGGACAACTGAGTCAAGTTGTGTGGCAGGTTCAGCTGGTGGGGGCCGTGACTGAGCATGTAAGCATATAGGCCAGAACTGTAATAGCTGCATCCATGAACACAGCGTACCCATTTAGGTTGGCCATAGTACAGTAGAGAGCAGCGAGAGCATGTGATGTTATGGAGGCTGTTTGCGAAGTTGCCCGGGCCAACTTGATATAGAAACGCTACAGGGCCCGAGGGGTCTCTAGAGAGGGCCGGTTCGGGTATGTGTGTTCAGTGCGAGTATGGCTTGTTCTCAGGCCTAGCCTGGATGAGTGAATTTGTGGTTCTGCATGCATGGATAGTCCTCCATCCCCCGATCCAACCCCGCCACGACTCCTCTCACTCTGCCTCTTTCCTTCCTTCCTTCCTTCCCTCCATCTCTCTCCCTCTTTCTCCAAATGGACGCTGCGCAAATGCTTGAGAGGGAATTGCGCTGTGGGAGGGAGGAAAGCGCCCCGGATGCATTGGCCTGTGAGTGAGTGGACATGTGGCAGCAGAAAGTGTATATGAACAAGTGTGTGTGTGTTTGTGTTCCTCCTTGGAGATGCTTTATCCTCCGCCCTACTTCACAGTCATTCTAGATGAAAATCTCTGTTGGCCTCTTCCCTGGGACCTTATTACAGCTCTGTTTGTGTGTGTGTGTGTGTGTGTGTGTGTGCTTGCGTAGTTAGCCAGTAACTTTGTATGCATGCATGTGACTGACCCAAAGTGTGTACTATACATGTCAGTCTTACTGTAAGTGTGGCCGCGAGTGTGTGTGTGTGTTCCAGTGAAGAGAAATAATATTAAATTATCTCCAAACCAATTACATGCTTTGATTCAGCAGCCACTCAGTGACACACACACATACACACTTGCCCCTAAGCCTCTCTCACTGTGTGCGGATACTTCAGGAACATAATATAGCAAGGGGCTAGCAGTATTTGGGCGTTAGAGAGAAAATTGGTAAGGGAGGAAAGTGAATTGCTGAGTTCAGCAGTCGCCTCCATTTTCAGGGGGAGGAAAGAAGCTGCTGCAGAGATCGCACACACTGCACCTCTTCCCATGCTCACGGGAGAGGAGAGAGAAGCAACACAGCGACGGCGCTGGAGGAAATGGAAAATGGATGATGAAATTTTTTGCCACCTTTTGATTACCCGATACAACAACATAAAATGGAAGTTCATTTTCTGTAATGCTTAGTCCCATTTTTCATACACAGGCCTGTAAAAGTATGAGTTAGTGGTAGACTGCATCACATGGAGACTACAGTCTATTTAAATCAGTGTCATTGTGTTGTACATTAAAGGGGAACTACGCCCATTTTCAAAATCCATACAAGCTGTTTCACAACTGACAACACTACAATAGAATAAAGCTCATTTGGGTATAAAAAAGAAAACAAAAACAGTTTTCCATTCATTGTCTATGGAGCAGCTCCAGACTTTATACCCTTATGACATCACAAGTTTGCAATGATGGAATGTAACAAAGTACATTTACTCAAGTATTGTACTTTTATGAGGAACTTGTACTTTGCTATTTTATGTTACTTCATACTTATACACCACTCCATTTTGAAAGCAAATATTGTACTTTTTTACTCTGCTACATTTATTTAACAGCATTGTTACTAGTTACTTTGCATATTCAGATTATTAATAGAGAATCAAAATAATAAATCAACTAATGCATTATGACGCATTATCACAGGTTAACTTACCCAGCAGTACATAAAGTACTTAAAATCGTCTCCACCTTTACCAGCTGCAACATTAAAGCGATGTACACATGAATCACTAATTATTATTCAATAATATAATATATGTTATTGTGAAATTGGCCATTCTGCATAATGATTATTTTTACTTTATGATACTTTAAATATATTTTGATGATAATACTTTTGTACTTTTACTAAAGTATGACTTTGAACGCAGGACTTTTATTGTGTAGTATTTTTACACTGTGATTTTGCTACTTTTATTTCAGTAAAAGGTATTTTCCACCACTGCAAGTTTGAGACTTGCTTTTCTGGTTTCTGGCTTTGAGAGAGAGTAATTCCTGTTCACAAATATTGATTGAACTTTATTAGGCCATGGTAATAATAACATACTGGAATTCTTAATTTAGATGGTGTTCCACTTTAACTGTTGGAGTCTTGACCCCTTAATACTACCGCATATTAATATTTGTGGAAGAGAAACGGTAATTGACTTATTTCACCACATTGCATTTAAATGTCTTGCTCATGCGTGCTAAGCAATTTAAATGGATAATTGTTGACTATGTTTAGCTAAGGTTAAGCTTTATGCTTAAGGGCAGTGAGCCATAATGGAACTGATTATACACCGGATAATGATATATGCAGTAGGTTATCATTTCAAAAGGGATGAAATATCCCTCTGACTTTGCCTGTTAATCCACATTTTTCACAATTTTTCACTCTTTAAAACCGTCCCATTTAAACCAGTGAAATTTAGACTGTTTTTTTTTTTAAATTTGTATTGAACCTGGAAATATCAGGTGATTTACAATGAGAGCCAACAGTGCTAGATAGATAGATGGATCATAGACTTACTCTTTAATGTGCTTCCTGCAGGGCACGGAGTTCCTCATGCAGGTACCGGTGAGCCTCTCCACGTCCTCCACGATAACGAAAGGTTTCTCCTCCAACGTGACGATGGACAAGTGGTTGTCGTCGAGCTCGGCGTCACCGAAGGAGTTGAAGCGCGGCCACACTGGGTACTTCAGTGTCAGGCTGCGGTTGTCCAGTTTCCCCATCTGGAGGGAAAGGAGAGTAGGATAACACAGTCGAAACAACAAATGAGTTGAGCTCAACGAGAGTGTTAAAGTCACTTAGAAAATAGAATAGTTGAACTTACATTTTAGGCATTTACAGAGAGTGTGGATCTCTTAGAATACTTTATAATCAGTGAGCAGGTTGGGAATCAGCACTTGTTGGGTTTAGACCCATGACAGTGTCGCTTAACTACTCGGCAAGTCTGTTGCCCTCAGATCTAATGGTTACAAGCACACAGGAAGTGGAAGTGGTGGGAAAATGATGTCCACCGGTCAGTGATCATAACATGGCAGGAAGAATGCAGTGTGTTACCTTTCTTTACCTGGTAGTTTCCTAACTGCTGTAATCTGTTGCCCAATAACTCAAAGCAGACAGGAAGTGGAGAGGATTACAAATGTAGACACATGTTAACATTTCCTTTAAATGTTGCTTTTTTTTGGCACAAAAACATTCAAAATCAGTACACATGTTCACAGACCATAATAAATGTGACTACCGGTATGACGGTGAGTACAACAACATCACAGATTAAAAGCATGGTGTGCAGGGAGGCATGACAAAATGCACACGGGGGGATATACAGTACAGTATGGCTATGAATGCAAACATATACCGTATGCGAAAGAGAGAGTAGTGGAAGTGTGACAGCGCTGTAAATAATTCAGAAAGTTGTCCGAGCTGTGATGTCACAGATTCCCCTATGGATGCTCTTTGCCCACCTACACCTGTGTGTGTGTGTGTGTGTGTGTGTGTGTGTGTGTGTGTGTGTGTGTGCGTGTGCGTGTGGTGTTTACGTATGTTTGTGTCACACCAGGGGAGGCAGAGGGAAAGAGACAGCAGCAGGCAGCGAGGCTTTGCTCCACTCTCAATTATTAATGTTACAGGAGCCAGAAAATGGCAAAAACCTCGCTCTCACTCTTTCCCTCCATTTCAAAAGTCTTTCTTTCTTCTTGCCTCTCTCTCCTCGGCTCGTACGGCAACAACCGCCGAGGTGTGCAGTGGAATATCTGACTTTACAGCCCAAAGTTTTCTCTGTGTATCGCATTCTCATTAACACACACAAGGGCGTAAATGCGTGGATGTGTGAGGCGGTAACAAATGGAGACGGGCTAAGATGCTGAAAATGTTTGTTTTGTGTGTGTGTGGATAAAATAGAAAAAAATAAAAAAAACACTTTGCACACACACATAATACTCATAATATAGTCATGCTAATCTGTCACCCCTTTAACCCTCGAGTCACACGCACACACACACACATATGCACACATGTGTTGTTGCTCAGCCAGCATGCCTGGCTAAGTCATTAACAGGCGAGCAGAGAGGAGGAAGTGAAATTAGCATTTTAATTGTTTTGCTTTGAGTGGTTTTCTATCCTCTGACAGGGATTAGAGTCTTTCCTCCGCTCTTAGTCGGCACCACTGTCAACAGCTCACTCTGCTGTCGGCTACATCTCTAGGAGTGTGTGTGTGTGTATGGGTGTATCTGTGTGGGGCAGGACGGTGTGCTGAGGTGGTATGCGTGCGTTTTCTTGTGTGTCACCTTCACTCTCCAGAGAACGGCCACATTTGTCTATCTGTCTTACCCCAGCTGTTTTGCATTTCACAAGCGAATGAGTGTGTGCCTGTAGCTACACACACATGTGAATGTGTGTGTGTGTGTGTGTGTGTGTGTGTATTAAAGGGGTGGGGAGGTATAGGATTGGTAATGTATAAGAGAGGGGGAATTTGTGCATAATCAGTGAGATAGGACTTGTGTCACAGAAATGAGGATTCTGGGAAAAAAAACTAAAACAAAAACAAATAAAAGTCAGAGAGAAAAAGAATAGAAAGAGTGTGGGTTCAAAAGCTTGTACATGCAGTTCGGAGTCATTTTCCTGTCTTAGTAAGACCCTACAGCAGCAGTTTCTAGCTGTGTGCTATGCTGATATACTGTACATACTCCACGGGTGTTTTAAAGGGATAGTTTGGTTTGTTTTGAAGTGGAGTTATATGAGGTACTTATCCATAGTCAGTGTATTACCTACAGTATAATGTAGTGCAATGTGCTGCTGTGGACGGGGCCGGCAGCAAAACATATTTTAGCCACCTAAAAGAAAGGCTCACCTTCAAAAATCAATATCAGTTTAAGGGTACGATATATTTAGAATATTTCACAGCTTTACTCTGCCATTTGACAGCCGATGGGGAACTGACGTCAAAGCCACCAGACTCCATTGAAAAAAACTGCAATTTTACCTGCACCCCTCCCACCCCCTTCTTCTAGGAGGTAAAATTACTGTTTTTTTCAATGGAGTCTGGTGGCTTAGACGAGAGCATCGATAACGGCTTCAGTTCCCCGTCGGAAACATAGACAGTATAGCTGTCTGACAGCAAGGTAAACCGACAAAAATATTCAAAATATAGCGTACACTGATATTGATATTGATTTTTTTTAGATGTGCCTTTCGTTTAGGTGGCTAAAATACGTTTTGCTGCCGGCCCCGTCCACAGCAGTACATTGCTTTGCTTCCATGCTGGTACTCCTGTCTGCTTCTCCAAAGTGGGGGCGTGCCAACCGTCATCTACTGTAGGTAGGATAAGTACCTCATACAACCACACTTCAAAACACCTGAACTATCCCTTTAACTATGTAATATTATGCCAAATCCATCCTTGTTGGACGTGGAAAAAAAGAAAATTACCTTTAACTTAATTTTTTTTTCTAGTAGAACAAAACCTTTTCTTCCTTTTTATGAACTTAATGATTTAATATGATGCGAAATGCACATTCCGCACTGACTGCTGATCCTATAATGATCTAATATGTTTGGTTTTACTACTTGTTGCACCTTTAAGTATCAGTAAAAACCTGAAAACAGACATCAAACTCCAGTGTGATTTACCCATTCAATCATTAATACAAGCTTTTGAGGATCGGCCCCTGATTCGGTTAGATTAATCAATAAACTCTAAAAGGAGGGATAGAAGTTCCACTCAGAAGATGGTTGAAAAGAAGAGGGGAAAAGAGAAGGAGGAGGAAGAGGAGGAGAATAAGCTGACTCCAGCAGCTCTCCTGATATCCTGTCCTCCTGCTCTCCTCTTCTTCTTCTGTCTCTCCTTCTCTCTAATTAAAGAAAGAGGGGTTATAAATTAATGCCCAGAGAGGAGAGAGGATTCTCTTTATCGACCGGCCAGGCAGCAGAATGCTGAATCTCCCTGTATGAAAAAGCAGATATCACACACACACACACACATAGGAAGGAGTGTGTGTGTGTGTGTGATGTGACAGCGAGGCCAGTGGGAGGTTGCGATGATAGGGCCTGTGGGATTACCGCATTATAACATCCCATGGCAGCAATCCTATCGCACCATCAACCCTTTGCGAATTCAAAGCCACTTGGCGACGAGATGACACTCTGCCCCAGAACAACTGCGTTTCATCTCATAATCTTTTCCCTTTTTTCCTCTGGAAATCCCTTGTTCTTTTTATACTACTCTTTCTTTTATCACTTCAAACCTGCCCTCCTTTTTTATGTCCTCTCTATTTTCCTCTTCGGCTTATTTATCTGTATTTTGAAAGGCCTTTTTGCTCTTTGTACCTCCATGTCCTGCTCTCTATTTCATCTATTTCACACTGCTCTTTTTTCCTTTCTCTCGTTCTGTGTGTATGACCTATACACACACACACACACACACACACACACACACACACACACACACATAGACGCACTCACAGACACACTCACACACTCTCAAGGGCTACAATCAACCAGAACTCGGCTGAACAAGTGGGAGAGAATGATAAAGGAATAAAGGAAAACAAGGGTCAGCGCTCTTACAACTGAGCACCTTCTCCGTGCCAGTCTCACCGGGAGAGTTATCGCTGTGGCAAGTTGCATTATGGGAGAATGAGTTCCTAATAGCGTGGAGAAACCCATTCAGTCATAAAACAGTATCTGTCACCGCTGTCAGACAAAATGATGTCGGGAAAATGGATTCTGCTCTCCCTCTCCCACGCCCGCTCTGTTTGTGTGTGTGTGTGTGTGCATGTGTGTGTGTGTGTGTGAGAAAAACAAGGGCAGAGAGAGAAAGTGGATAACGGAGTGGAAGAGCGAGAAAAAAAACACATCCATGGATTTAGACATCTTTCCTCAAAGTGGAGTGCTTTCATAAAGCGAATAGGGAGGCCTGGATAATATGCATTGTGTGTGTAGATTTAGAAGTGTGTGTGTGGATGCACGTGCACACGGGCGTTTGTGTGTGTGCGTCTGCTCTCCATATTGTGATTCTCCAAGCACAAATCCCATGCTGTCTGTAATAATTATTTTGTGAACTGGCTGCTAACACTGCAGC
>CAKALG010028573.1:0-10504 GCA_916700815.1 Helicolenus hilgendorfi | reverse complement strand
ACTCTCCATCGAGCATCTGGACGTGTCAGACTCTCGCAGCTCGGCGCCACGGTCTGTTAGTCCTCCCTGATTTAGGTTTGTCCCCATTTGACCTGTGCCAGAAGCTGTCACCAACTATAATGCAGGTCTTAATAACATAACAGTACTAGTATATTTGCTTGTGTGCTTACTTTAGATCCCCACATAAGAAACAGCAGCGTGTTTCATGAGCCCGGAGTCAACATTCACTCAGATTGGGTGCCCATAAGAGCTGTAGCATGTTTTAAAAGAGGCTGTCTCCCAGGGTGTCAGAGGCTCGCCGTGTTTAGTTTGGGTCCCCACATAACATGAGTATTACGCTTTAATGAGTCCGTGTTCCGGGGGGAGAGACACTCTATTTACACGGTTTGGCCAGTCAGCTGATGTAAAACACGCTTTTAAAATAAAAGTACTGGCAGCGACTGCAAGCTAAAAACAACAGATTTAGAATTTCAAAGCAACACTTATGGCAACAACAACCACTATAGTGCAGAAGATGGAGAGAGGGACGAAGAGAGAGGGATGGAGGGATGGATGAATAATGGATGGCGTACAGGGAGGTAGGGGTAATGAGGACGCCTGTGCTGTAAGGGATTTAAATCCACACATGATTTTGGCGTTTAATAGCACTCCTGGCAGTGACATAAAGGAATGGAGGGAGTAATGGAAGGAAGGAGAGATGGGACAAAGATTAAATAAAAGTCTAGAAGAAGTTAAGAGGAGGTAATGGTGTCGGTGCTCTGCATGTGGCACATCAGCATTCACTGGTTACAAAACAGAACGCAGGCAAAGATAATGAGGAGTGTGTGCATGGAGGAACTGGAGTCAGATTGTTAGAAAGTAAGTTTAGAAATGCACACATCAACAAACAACGTCTTATCTGATCTAGATGGTATCTGCGGGCGTCCTGCAGTACTGCAGTCTAATGATGGTCGCTAGCCGCCTTGAATGGGAAGTTCAATTTGTTGGAAACGTCGTCCAAAGTTAGGAATAAAGAACGATATATACGATGCTCTCTCGGCTCTCATCTACTAATATATGTGAAACGACAGCCATTTTTTGTAGATAAACGAAACATAAGTATTTAACTTACTTGATCATTCTGGTCTACAGGCAGGACAGAGATCAGACCTCTGTCCGTCCAGAGTAAAGCTCATTTTTTGATGTGAAAGTAAGGTTGGCCTTTGATGTGCTCGGTGCTCAGCAGAAACCTGTGCCTGTCTGAGCGTACCTGGAGGCGGTGAAACAGAGACAGTACGCTGACTCTTTTTTTTAACTGCTGACCACCTTGGCATATTATCAGCGTATAAACCTCTACCTATAGGATACTCTCCCCAGACTGCAACATTTATCACTTATTTTGTCACATCATTTCTGAAAGCTTTCCATCATAAAGTTTTGTGTATTGATTGTCGTAACATATAATTCATCTACTGAAGAGCTTGAAAATATACAACCTGCTCCTCTTGTAAAAAAAAGACTCAATGTGCAGAACTTCAATAGTCACTTGAACTGGTGTCATATGAATCTTGAGAATCTAAAGAATCCATTGGTACCAATCTTGTCTGCTTGTCAAGTAGGAGGCTATATTTTGACGAGGAAATACTAGCATGGTCATTTTCAAAGAGGTCCCTTGACCTCTGACCTCAAGATATGTGAATGAAAATGGGTTCTATGGGTACCCACGAGTCTCCCCTTTACAGACATGCCCACTTTATGATAATCACATGCAGTTTGGGGCAAAAACCATAAAGTACAAATGTGTTATTTTTGCCTATTCTAAAAATGGTGTATTTGAATATTACTGCATACTGGGGTCCCTAAACAGTCTTGGAATTGCATATATTAGGTATCACTGTAAAGTTGAGTCTCTTGTGGATCCATTGAGCCCAATTGTATTCATGTGTTATGATGTTAGTCTACATAGTATTCAGAGCATTCAGAAGATGAATGGCTTTTCTAGCTATATTGACAATAAAGGGGTTTCTGAGCAGTTTACATAACAGAAGTGCAATTCTGATTGGTTCTTTCCAAGCGGACAGCAAGGCAGTGATTGGTAGATGTTTTTACAGGATTGCAGCAGCTACAGATGACGGCTCTTTTCCGGTCCTTTTTCAGAGCTCAACAGTAATGGATCGCTGTCGGGGTGTAAAGACCATTTCAACCAATATAACAAATAGTGTAGACTGGAGAACATCGTTAACCCTGCCTTTAAATTTGGCACCAAATCTGTGTAACAAATGGTGTCAACCCCAAAACTTGACCCACAGTGCTGAGCTGCATCTCAAATCTTCAGGTTCCCATCTTTCAGATGATGTACACCACTTCTATGTGACATCTACTGTCGACCTGCTATGTCCCCTTAAAAACCCTCTGTCCCCCCCTAAAAAAAGACAAAAACGTGTCTAACTGGGGCCCTAAGGGTTAAAACAATAAAAAAGGAAAACAGTTCAATGACGTGAGTGCCTAGAGGGCTAATTATAAATCAAGATGCTGCAGAACGAGGAACAACATTAAGAGTTTTCTTTGTTTGTGCACACGTGATAAAAAACATACCTACGATACACATCATACAATGTTCTCATGATTGTCAGATCAGGAGAATGAGGAAATGGAAAACGCTGAGATGAAAAGAGGGGTGAAATAGATCAGGGATGAAAACCGTATTGTGTTGTTGCAGATGTGCACAGTGGCACCTCTGGACGGATCTGCTTGTGGTTTTGATTAGAGAGAGGATGTTTGTTTGTGATGCTCGATGGTACGTTACTGCAGTGGTAGATCAAGGCTTTGGCATCATGATCAAAGTGCTTTTTGTCCTTGTTGGAAAATAAAGAGACTCGCATATAACGCTCGTGCACAAGGACATGCCTACACAGACTCGGCGCATTTACATTGCTGCAGACACACACACAATAAATCCCTTACACACAAACGCACTTATCCATCCCATCATCCATATCCAGTTTCCTATTATACATCACAGGCTAATTCATTAGTTTCACTGATAAAAATGTAGCTCATTAATTTACCGCTCTTTGTAGTGCGTTTTAGAGCGGGGGAGCCAGACAGAGGGGTCATAAGCAAAATTAGACAGATCGAAAATTAATTTTAGAGCGTGCGCATGCATGAATATAATGGTGTGCACTTTTATGTATGGGTGCATGTCATCCATTTTCAAGTGGATGTGCTGCTTTGGCATCTTTCTAAAGAGGACAGAGGTGGATAAAAGGTTTGAGATGGGTGGAGAGGCGATAGAAAATCCTAATTTTGGAATGGAGCAGAAAGGCTGGATGAAGGGGTGTTTAATAGTAGGGGAAATGTTATTTATAGTACAGTTTGTGTTGCCAGGAGGAAGAGGAACTGTGTGTGTGTTTTGAAATGAAAAATATATATTTGCACTGAGCAAAAAGTCGAGAGGGTTGAGGCAGAGGGGAGGAGGCAGAGTTCGAGCTGAAAAGGAGGTTGATGTTGTGATGGAGACACGGGGAAGGGCAAGTTGGAGGTGAATTGGAGGCAAAATGGCAAAGAGACGGCTAATACTCACCCAACAGGTGTGGTGGATGAGGGAAAGAGTTTGATGAGAGAGGATTAAGAGGGATAAAGCAGTACCTGAGGAGACGGGGGCGATGTAGAGGGAAATGGCAGATAAAGAGACGTTTAAAGGTGGAGAAGGGTGAAGGAGAGACTGAGGAAGATGAATACTTGACAAAATGCTGAAACAGCAAGATTACTCCTTACTTTTGTCACTGGCAGATCAAAAAAATTGTAAATGTGTTTCAATATATACTGATGATTCGTCAGTGTTTTTAAAAGTAGTTTGACCTTATTACATAGAATGGGAAATATATTTCAATAGGACCGGGGGTTCTATTGCACCAAAAAAATTGCTTATGCTGCAAAATTACCCCTCATCATTCCCATGGAAGTACTGGAAATTAATTTTTTTTATGCAGATATTTCAGTTATCATTTTTCAGTGGTGTTTTGTGCAACTGTGATAATTTGTTTTAATATACGCTGATGATTCATCACTTAAAGAGCCAGTGAGTAGGACTTAGGGAGATCTATTTGCAGAAATTGAATATAATATTCATAACTGTTTTCATTAGTGTATAATCACCTGTAACTCAGAGTCATTGTGTTTTCATTAGCTTAGAATGAGCCTTTCATATCTACAAAGGGAGCTCTTCAGCGGTCTGCCATGCTGCTCCATGTGTCGATTTCCGCTCGATACATACAGTCTTTTCAAAATAAACTTCCGTCTTCACAGGAAATAACTTCCTTAACTCTAGGCAACAAAACTACTTGGTTAGGTTTAGGAAAAGATCGTGGTGTGGGTTAAAATAACTCTGTGTGTGGTGTTGACTTCTGGTTTTACATGGGGTAACGGCAGTGTCGTTGGCAAAAGTCCGGTATTTTTTGACCCACCCATCCGCATAGGGAGGGATTTCCTGGATCACGATTACGTGAATTACCCACAAATTGATTTTGTGAGATATCAACTGCTGAATTTTGTTGCTAGACGAGGCAAAGATCCTGAAAGATATCATGGCGTTACCACGGTTTTGCACTCGGCGACTCACATTACCGCAGTCTTGGAAAGAGAGGAGTGAGTGGAGGGGTACTCAGTTGGTTGCAATCTGCAACCACACCACTAGATGCCGCCAAATCCTACGCATTGTACCTTTAATATTAGTGTTTTTAAATTGTAATGAGTATGGAATGTGTTTTGCAGGACATACATTGTTTCTCTGAAAGATTAGTTTTTCATTCGTTGTGACCCCCCTTATATGCAACCCATTAATTGACCCCCTGTCGTTCATTATGTTCCTTATGCATCCCTCCACCGCATCTCTCATTTTCTTGGTGCCTGCTCCTGTATTCATCATATCATATCACACAAATAGCACTCTATGTTTGGAAGGAGTTGCACAGGTTTGTTGCCGTCTGGTAAACATGTAGACTGAATGGAGCTCGGTCTTGTCATTTCTTTCTGTCAGCTGTCACCATCTGCCTTTCCTGCCTTACTACTGCTTTCTTTTACAGTTTCCACATAGTGAAACCCAAGAGTGGGTAAAAATGTACTCTTGTTAAAAATAGATCTAGAGGCTTACATTTTGGCTGAAAGCCCCAGATCATTCTTGGCAGAGGCAGGATAGAAGCAGTTTCCTGCCTCTGAACTTTGCTCTCTCTCTCTCTCTCTCTGCTTTTCCCACTTGCTCCATCCCACTGGGTGCACTGACTTAATGAAGGGGATGGCAAGCAGTTACATGGCTTGTACAAACATTTCCTTCCCAAACCCACCCATGAATTACCTCTTCTTTTTTTACAGCTACTTTCTTTTAATTTAATTTCTTTCCCCATCTTCGAGTCCTCTTACTTGACCTTTGCTTGTCATACCTCATTTTTTACTCTCCTTTTTATGTTTCCTCTTCTACTTCTATGATTTGCATTCCTCCCCTAACCTACTCTTCTTGCATTTTCACTTTCTCCTTTAAGTCTCTCTTTGGGCCTCACCCCATTTTTCTTCAACTTTCGCTCCCACTATTTGTGTTCGACTAGGCTGCATTGCACTCCGCCTCTGTGTTCTTTGTCAATTCCCCTTACACCTCTCTTTTCCTCCCTCAACTTTGCTCCGCTTCCATGTCTGTCTGTCATGTATTTTTTAATGCCGATGAGACTTGCAAGTCTTTGCCGGTTCAGCTCGACTTGACAATAAAACAGTTGAACTGTGTGTGTGTGTGTGTGCGGGGAGGGAGGGGAGAGGATGTGAAAAGGTGAGAAAAGAGGGGAAGCAAGTGATAAGGTGACATACAGTTTCACTTGAGGAGGGAGTGAAAAGCCCTCGTTTGGGATGAGGGGTATTTGGGAAGGGAGAATGAGACGAAAGATAGGGAGGGAATTAAGAATATGATAATGAAAAGGGGAAAACGGGACACACAAAGGAGATAAAAAATAAATCAGGGTTGGGGAGTAAAGCCAGCGGTACACTACAATCCAGATTTAAATTGACTTGTTCTCATAGCCAGTCTGGTGACTCTGCTACCAAGGATCTGTCAAGACTTTCCACGTTGTACGGCTATAATTTCATTCACAATGTTTTTACTACTGCATGTGGTAACTGCAGTTTTTAACTGCAATTCAATAACTTCAGAAGTACCTATATTTAATTGGGGTGAATGGCAATGTATTGGCCTGATTTATAATTGCTTCATGCAGTGAATAACAAAAGCAGACAGCACAAGATCATCACCTGTACCCGTCACCTAGATTTGAGAAGTAGCACTTATTAACAAGCTTAGCATAGCATGTACACAAACCTGCAATTCTCATACGTTTGGGCCTAAGTCATGGCCTGTATATAACACAGAGTACAGACCAAAATGAAGTATGCAAAATGCATTTGTCATGCTAAGAAATAAACGACAGGTTTGATTATACTGTTTTTCTGCTGGACCGCAAAGGGCCGGTCCTACAAACGCAAAAGTCTGTCACTGAGTGATGATGTTACATGATTGGTTGGCCGAGTGTTGGAGTTTCCTCCTCCTCCGTTGCTTTTTAAAAATGAAAAGGCGGGGAAACAGTGTGTTATGCGAATGAGCCCGTCCAGCGCGACGCATCCTACTCAAGAAACTTGGACCAAGCTGTCAAACTAGGTGATCTAGTTCTAACATTAAACCAGATTCAGCAGTGGCATCGCTTATTTCTTGCTTTTAAAATGTTTTCAGAAGTAGATTTCGGTGGATTGTTCAGATGGAATAACAATAAAGTTTACGAGCAGGCTGCCATGTTGTTTCCTGTTTGAAACGGCGAGCAGAAAACCAGGGACCAATCAGGTGCATTCAACGATAGATACGTCTCCGCTTTAGGAGCAAGTTGAGTGGAGCAGCGCGTCCCCTAGAGTCCTCTTCGGACCTGATGGACATGTACTGCTGGATTTCTCAGTATAGACATGACCTTTTGATTTGTGTCATGATTAAGCCACAAATTCACAGACTGACCGTACACCGTCCAGACAAATTCTCGCTTCGAGTCTTATTATCAAAGTGGTGACTTATTTTTGAATATCATCAAACCAGCTGGCACACATTCACCTCATCTTAGAAAGGTGTCTCATTCTTTCCTCTTGTTCGGTTTAGGGAGAAATATACCTTCTCCTTTTCTGTTTCTTGTCACCATAAATGATCTTTGTCTTCCTGTATTATTAGCTGTAACAGTTCAGTGCGAACACACCCTGTGTTGTCAATCGATTTGATTTCATTGTTGGGGATGTGTGCATCTCAATGTCATCCATCATGAGTCACAAACTAAAGATTCTGTTGTGGAGGACAGACTTCTACTCTCAGTGTGATTATACTGGCATTTATGCTCATTAGTCCAGGTATGATTAGATTTCCGACAGATTTTACCGGAGCCCTAACAGCATACATGTAACAGCTGGAACATCTGTCCAGTGATATTCGTGGTAATGTTAAAGACGCTGTTGTACATCAGTGCTCTTGATGCACAGTAATAGCAGCATCGCACTGGCGATTAAAACCCCCAATTTTAGCCAAATGGACTCATGTTTTTAAAATTGAATCGGGGTCACGGAGGTCAAATAACCATACAATATTGTTTTGTTTGTTTGTGTCCCATATCAAAGTATTATGTCCACTCCACTGTTTCGTTCTCAGTCGTGACACATGCTTTGAATATAATTGCATAAGATTTAAATAATAATTCTAGTGGAATTATAACGAGCAAATAGGCAGAAAATGAAGTGGGTAGGACGGGGAGGCTGGCAGAGACGTGGAGTGAGAATAAAGATGGTGCAACAGAGGAAGGGAAGAGAGACGAGGAGGGAGGGAGCAGTGGAGGTGTAGTGACCTACTTAGCAAGAAAGCGATGCTGTGTGTTCGTATGTACTGTACAGAGAGAGAGAAGGAGGAAGAGATGCGTGGAGAGTGATGGCGGCGAGCGGAGGGAGGACGGATGCAAAAAACTAGAGAGAGAGAAAGATGGAGAGAGAGAGAGATATGATTGGCAGCCGGCCATGTTGTGTTGTCTGGTTGCTATGAGGGCCGTATGGTGGTAGCGCATGGACACCTACACACTGCTAAAACCACACACGGCTCTCACTGAGATTGTATTTTCTCCGTTCTGCTGCTGTCATTCTGTCTGCCTCTCGACTCTCTCACTCTCCCTCCCCTGTCACCTCCCTCCCTCCCTTTTCTAATTGTCTCACACTGGTGTTACTTCTGCCTGCTTGGGCTAACGACAACATGAGTGTAGTCCCGCAGGCCAAAACTGGCAGGTGTACGGTACGTTTCACTGACCACACGCCATCTCAGCTCCGTGAGTGTTGCTGTGTTTACTGTGTGTGAAAGAGAGAGTATGAGACAGGAAATGGAGAGATTCAGGGCGAGTTTGGGTGTAATTGCCTCATGATTAAACGATTAATGTGTTCTAGTGTCACACAGCAGCCTCTGATCTTCAACCCCACTTGATTGTGTATCATCTTGTGAACAATGTCCCCCATATCTGACAATGTATCATGACCTCTGGGTCTAGCTACTGCAGGAATATTACATTTTAGATCGTAAAAAAGAACATGGGATGTGACGCAATAAGTGTCCAATTTAAAAGTAGTGGAAGTTTGCAATTGATTTGCAGTCAAGAGAACTGCAATCAAAGAGAACTGACAAGCTGCCTCGAGCTGCCACTGGTTTTGATTAAAGGGGAACACCACCTAAATTAAGAATTCAAATATGTAATTTCCATGGTCTAGGATAGTTCAATCAATATTTGTGAAAATGAAAGCCGGAAACCAGAGAAGTAAGTTTCAAACTTTTGATGTCATAGGGTACAAAGTCTGGAGCTGCTCCATAGACAATGAATGAGGAGATGATTTTATGGACCCACAGAATTTTTTTATACCCAAATGAGCTTTATTTTATTGTAGTAGTAAGAGGTCGGGGTGGATGGATGGGTGAAAAAATACCAAACTTTTGCCCCCGGAGGCCAGCGTTTGTGTCCGTGATAAACCCAAAGTAATTGTAACACCACTTTCGGAGTTAATTTAAGCCAAACCACGATCTTTACCTAAACCTAACTAAGTAGTTTTCTTGCCTAAATTTATGGAAGTTGTTTCCTGTGAAGACGGAAGTTTATTTTCAAAAGACCTTATGCATGTAAAAAGGGGGAATTGACATGTGTTGCTGGACATTCGTAGGAAAACAAACGAAAAAGGAGGAATAACTTTTTGGTAAGATATCATACGAACCGTTGTATGAGGATACGTTGACTCAGAACATCTCCCTGGGAGCTCTCAGTTTAATCTAGAACATCTTTCCCAATTCATTGTCTATGGAGCACACTTTATACCAATGACATCACAAATTTGAGATTTAGCACTCTAGTTTTTGGATTTGGGAGTTGTTCATGTTTACATGTAAAAATTGTGAAAATGGGCGTAGTTCCCCTTTAAGTACGTAAACTATAGAAAATCCACTGTAAGCAACATTTATCAAGCAATAAGTGTTTGGACAGAAAGTATTTTAAATGCACAATGCAGTTATATAATTAAAAAAAACATATTATGCAGCCCTTGAAACCGGTGTATAATACCCAGCAAAGTCCATATTTTACTTCCTAGTTGTTGTTTTCTTGCCAGTTTGGTGCTGATTGACAGATTTAAAGTTTGCATTAAAAGTTTGTCAGTTGCAATATGTATGATGAATCATCAGAAATCATTGTCAGTCTGTAAAAAGTTTATGGTAATTAAATCCTAAAGTATAATGATAACTTTTTAATGATGTTATGCAAGTTGGTTGTTGAGGTCAAACCATTAAGCAATGTGAGTTATAAGTTAGGAGATATGGCTTAAATTGGCTTTGGCTTTAACTCTGTTTATTGACCTTTAGCCCTGCACTGTAATATATGTGTTAATACCAACAACAACATGACATTGATTGATTTCATTACAATTCGCTGCAAATGGAAATATTCTGTTCACAGCAACTTGGATAGTTTCATATTCTAATTGTTCTTTTTCTGTTCATTTTCATACCCTCTGTCTATTTTCAAGGCTATATTTTACATATTCATATATGCACGCGGGTTATTTATAGATGATTTATATGGAGAGCAGATGAGACCATTTAATTTGTTAGCAAGTAATCATTCTTTATGTAGCGCACTCATTATATGAACAGCCTCAATGGTTTCACACATGAATATTGATCATGGATGTTGTATGTAGGCTGTTAATTAACCCAGGATCACTGCAGCTCCATTCATCATCAAAAGGTTTGTTTGCATCACGTGTAAATATTTGGCATTAAACTCTAAATTATGTAATTAGATAAGACATTTAGCTGAGTGTGTTATCCCGAGCAGCTGGATCCATATGTCGTAATATATACAAGACATGGAAGCAACAGGTAGTTCAAAGAGCTGAGAGGAAATGGTAATTTTGAGGAAAAAGTTGGTGGAATTAAAGAGGA
>CAKALG010028566.1:0-14066 GCA_916700815.1 Helicolenus hilgendorfi | reverse complement strand
GCATGGACCTCGTCACCTCCATCACCTCCGTCCGAATTTTACACGCCGCCTGCTGGGCCGGCTGCGCCTCCACTGGAAGGGAGAAGAGGAGAGGGAGATGAGAATAAGAGACGGGGAGTTTGGTCGGAATGACATAAGAAGTGTTGAGAGACAGATGGCAGAAGCGGACGGATAGAAAAAGACACAGGAAGGGACACAAATAGATGCGGAAACCTACCAAGACTTCTAGTGTATCTGCCACGGGTGTGGTTTGTGAGAATATCATGCTCGTCTTCCTCCTCTTCTGCAGAAAAAAAGAGGAGGAGGGGAGATTAGAAGGGAGAGGGACAAAAACACAAACACAGAGTCAATAAAGTCAACTTTTATCTGACACAGGGCAGCACTTCTACAAGCAATGACAGAAATGTGTAGAGCCTGTGAGGCTGCTGGGGCAGTTTTTAGCAAAGCTCATTGTTCACTGCACAAAGGAAGCCATTTTTTTCTCCTCCCACTAAAACAATTAGGCTATTTTCTGCCGCAATTTGTCCCGACGCTGTCAAGAATACTGTTGAGGAGAGATATGAGATGTTAAATATAGCTCATGTGTGACTCTGTGAGTGTGCGTGTTTGCACTCTTACATATGTTGTTATTTCATACGGCTGCCCCGTAGTCCTAATTATATCCCTGGTGCAGATTGCTTTTGGTCACTCTGTGTGTGTGTGTGTGTGTGTGTGTGTGTGTGTGTGTGTGTGTGTGTGTGTGTGTGTGTGTGTGTGTGTGTGTGTGTGTGTGTGTTATTTGGTTGCCTATTGGCCCTAATTAACTGCCTGGTGCAGAAAGAGAACGGTTTCTTATTGTTGTCTGAAGCTACTTTCTATTTTATCTGAGCATTTATCTGCGCCAACATGTTTTGTGAGACTCCTTCCTTCCTCTTTCGTGTATTAACATTTGACCCATTTAATTCTGTTAAAGTATCAGTCCAGTAAATCTTTTCAAACGAGTGTTATAAAACAATACAAGAAATGTTAATGCAGGGCTACAGGGGAGATGAAAGAATGGCAAAAAAAAAAGTTATCTCAAGTAGAGGAAGCTACAAATTATCTACGGATGAAGTTAAATTTCTGATGACAAGCAACAAAATGTGACCACGAACAGAACGCTAATGATGACAACGCACAGATCCATCACATAAATAATTCATCTGCTGCCTCGACTCAGACCCTTCATAAACTTGCACCGAAACTGAAAAACAAAAAGTTTCTTGATTAAAAAAACTCCACTGTGAGTCACTTCCTCGTGGCCTGTTTCTGAGGATCCTTCCCTCTGTTGGTTCCTCTCTGTGGTCGCTGTTATGTCACCGTGTGATTTATGCATATGGAGTGATCAAAGGGGCTGTCTATTAATATATGTATGTGTGACTTGGTTCTTCTGAGGGATAAGATTAAGGAATTTTTTAATCAAGCCGCCAAGCTAGTTGTGCAGGCCTCTGACTGTTTGTTTGGACTCTGTTTTGGGGGTGGAGGCGTAGAGAGAGAGAGAGAGGGGGAGGTGGGAGTCTCTTTCTGTCACACACATCCATATTTCAAAACTTGGAGAGGAATCCAGAGCAGGAGAACAATGCAGTGACCTTGTGAGCTGGAAGTGTCTCTCTCTCTCTCTCTGTCTCCGTTTGTCCGAAACACACCGAGGTCACAGCTACTCTCTCTTTGTCTCTCTCTGAAGGCCGGCCCAACACTAAAAGATTTTTCAAATCTTACCAGATTTTGAAAATGTTACAGAGCCCACAAATAACGACATGTTCTGTTAAATTTAACAGTTTTGTGCCTATATTGTACACCACACACTAACTTTAATTCATGAACAACAAGAGTCCCCACTAAAAACAAACCCAGAAATCTCACAAACTCTCTCGCGATCAAACGTGACTGTAGTTAACAAACATGACTCACGACGGGCAGGAAGAATTAGAGATGTTAGTTTTTACTTTGTAGTGAAAATTCATCAAGGATGGATGGATGGATGAAGTCAGGGGACACGTTAAATAAACACTTGTGTTGTTACCACAAATCAACAAGTTGGTCCTCCATTTCTGAGCTCCATCTTACTACTACTTCCTGCTTCGCGTTTAGCATTAGCTCATGCATTAGCCGCGGCCGCCATGACGGCGGTGGTTGTTTGTCCTTCTTCAGTCAGCTTGGTTCTCTATTGGTTATCGTTCTTTCCCACGTGACTGCGTCATCGGCTGTCATCGGGGTTCCCCACACACACAACAGGATATCCCATCGGAAATATTGAACATGTTTAATATTTATGATTTGAAATCGGTGCGGCCAGGATGGACTTCTGAGCCGGTCGGGAGATGTAAAAAAAACACTCTTAACATACCTCACACTAAAGGAATATCTTAGAAAGATAATCTTTAGAATCATCAAACGATCAGGGCTTTACTGACGATGATCAGGAGGAATCAGGCCCAAAATCAGCTTGTTTCTCCTGAGTGTATCCAGCATTATAAAGCTGCTTCATCATTCTTGCTGCCTCTCTCGGGTAAATATTGCCTTAACATGGTCCCTGGCTGCTGATGCTCTCCCTTGCTGCATTCCTATCTCTTCAGGCCTCTGTAGACACTTACCTCCTCCACGTCTTTGTTATTAGTGTGTGTGTGTGTGTGTGTGTGTGTGTGTGTGTGTGTGTGTGTGTGTGTGTGTGTGTGTGTGTGTGTGTGTGTGTGTGTGTGTGTGTGTGTTCATTAGTACCTATTGCGTTGGTCTCCTGCTGCAGCAGCAGCTTCAGGTCGTCCACAGAGGAGATGGGAGAGTTCCTCACCAGGTCGACCAGCGACGAAGGCAGAGGATCACCCTGTGGAGACACATCGACAAACAGTTGATGCATTTTAGCCATTATCGTTGGATCAACAAAGTATAAAGTTTTGGGTGTTAGAGTGAACATAGTCAGTATCTGTGTCCTAATTTAGGGGATTTAAAAGGGCAACATATCTTCATGCAACGGTTTGTATGATATCTTACGAAAAAATTTTATAATTTCTCCTTCATTCGTTTTCCTACGAATGTCCAGCAACACGTGTCAACTTCCACTTGTTACATGCATACAATCTTTTCAAAATAAACTTCCATCTTCACAGGAAACAACTTCCTTAGGTTTAGAAAGGGAAACTACTTGGTTAGGTTTAGGAAAAGATGGTTTGGGTAAATATATAATAATAATATATGCATGTGACATAGGAAGGGGAGCCAGATCTGGATGGCTTGTTGAATTACGTTTTCTGACCCATGCAGCCCACAAAAGACTGACTAGGTCGTCTTATTTCACAGTTTGTGGGTTGATAGGAACTCCAGATACCCAGATGGATGTGCACAAGCACTGCAAGAGTTTTTCATGATATGTCCCCTTTAAATTAGCATTTCTAGAACAAATACATCATAATGGACCGGCAGGGTCTACGAAATGCACCATTGTGCACCCCATCTGTTGTTAGATGGGGCATTCAGGTGGTCCCCATCAACTAAAAAAACTCCATTGTCACATTGTTTTTGTATTTGTGCTCAAAAGCATTCACTGATATGCAAATATCTCTAATAGTTACATAAGCAGAATGATATTTTTATAAATCTTTGCAAGACTTGTTTTTACAAAGTTCATGTAATCCTGGAAAATCAAAAGAGAAAGTGTGAGAGGGAGGGGAGAGAGCGAGATGGGCTGATGTATAATATCTCATCTCTCTCCAGTCAACACTTGCTCCAGTTTCACTGCCTCCTGCAGAGGAAGGAAATGATGGTTGTGATTGGTGTTTGTTGCTGCTGTTGTCACTCTCTCCCCCATCTGTTTACCCACAAACACCGCAGTTGCTCCCGGTGTTAACACAGGAAACTAGCCTCTCTCTAGCACACCGTCATTCTCTCAGATTAACATGTTTTTCCACCGGACATCAAGAAAAGGCCAATATCTTGTGTTGAATCACAGATTAGGTCAAGCATTTATTGTGAAATCATCAATCAAAGAACATAAAACTTAACTGTAAAATCAGTTATTAAATAAGAGGATAATTGATGAACTTTGAATGAAAGGCGTTGCAGTGGGTTTTGGTTTTAAGGAAGGACTCGTGTGGTTTCTTTATGGAGATCAGAGGCAGATTACTCAGCGTCCTGTGGTCTTTGGTTGGCTGTTAGTTGATACGATCTCAGAGCGGCTGGAACACAATTTAAAATAGTCACATGCCAGAGAGAGGCCAAAACAAATTAGGGTGTGTTGAGAATGTGAGAAGAAAATAGTTTTGGATAAAGGAGAGAAAAGTAAAAGCATTAATTTTCTTACTTCCATCAAGATACAACATGTAAGTGTTGATCTTACACGCAGCTAGTCAGAGGAATTATATATTTAAAGGGTGGGTCCATTATTATTTAATGTTTTGAGGTTTCTATATCATTGAGAGCGATTATACTGGACAACCGTGGCTCAGTTAATGTGATAACATGATGGAGATTAAAATGATGATCTGCAACACCTGCATTTAATCCTGCATCAATTTCCCGCTAATCTCTAGTCACATGCTGTTAAACCACTGCAGAAGAAGAGGCTGCAACGAGATTAAATCATTCAAAAAGGGTCAGTTAAATGTCAACTGAACAAAAACACTGTGGAAAAAGAGCAGCACGTATGGCATTTATGTTTGTTCCATGTATTAATTTAGGGTCTCTTCGTCGCTCCTCAAAGATCGAATGTTTTTGTCTGCCTCTATTTTTAGTCTCTCCGGTGGAGCGGAAACTTCAGTGGACATTTAGTCACCTGCTTCACGCACTTTGTCGCATTTTGTATTTTGTATTAAATATGCATTGATTTCATGGGATGTATACAAATTTTGATGCACTTCTTCTGGAACAACCATTCTAGGAGAAAATCTGATACAGCTGCATTTCTTCGTCTTTACCAAGAATACCACACAGAGAGGTCGGGCGATATGACTACATACCACATACTGTAAGACGATGTAACCAGTCAATAAACTGGTCTGACAGTATAGGATTTACAGGAACGTCGTGGTGAAGTACACTGATTAATCTCTGAACACCAGAAAATGTATTTTACGAATATCTCAATATACAATTTCTTATACTGACATATAACATTTTATCAAGATGTCAAATATATTAGTGTTGCCGTTCAAACTGATACATGCAATCTTTTATTTATTAGCGGTTATCAACAACAAAGACCAAAGTTATTTGTCATGTTTAATCCTTATTTAAGTTAGTGAATCTGGAGTTTTGCCTACATCCTCTGACGCCACCCAACTAAACTCCTGTTTCCAGGATAATTGAAATGCTCGCTTGCGTTTTAGCTCATAAACTTTGTCTTTACCCGCCGTCATTTTCTCACGAGCGCCAGATCAGTACCGAGCATGTGCATCTCTCAACGGAGATGAGAAGGAAACGAGAGGGCTCACTCCTTAGCTACTTCCATCATCAGCTCCGGGAAAAAACAATGTGTTTTTTTTTTGTTGCAAGATTTACTTGCTGAAAGTGGTATTTTACTCGCCCCGGGTAAGTGGGCAATCCTTATTGTTGAGCCTTTCTATTATAATTTTATGTCCGTCTCTAAGTCAATTTTCCATCTAGTTCCCCTCTTCTCTGTATGTCTGCTTTGTGGGCGGCGGCGGCGGCTCAGGACACCTGGATGACTTTCACGAGCCATTGGCTGACCTAGTTAAGCAAACACACACACACACACACACACACACACACACACACACACACACACACACACACACACACACACACTCGCCCCCTCTTTTCCAGTTCACATACAGATGCTTAACCACTTAACTGTCCGCCCAATTTGTCCAGAGAGCCTCGCACACACACAGACTCACACACAGAGACAGTTTTCACTCTGTAACATGCTATCATTATCATGTGCAGAAACACACACATTAGAGAAATTAGAGAGTGGAGCACACAGACAGGAAGTAGTTCCTCAAAACAACCAACTGCTGGTTTAAAAAAAGGCCCAAGAACTGGACAACAAGCTAATAATAGTGGTTTAAGCAGAAGAGCTAAATCACCCAGAATGGATCTGACATCAAATCCTTATTTGCCATCTGAACGTCTTTGCACACCAAGTCCGTATTTTTCGTCGGAAATTGTTGCACGTTTATAAATAAATACAACCTCACGTTGTGTCAACCACGTTAATACAGTAGTAGTCAAATTAATACAGTAGAAATGTTTGATTTTCAGCATGTATGTAGTCAGAGATGTCCTGAAGTCCAATATATCAGTCATTGTCAGGCATTATTTATAACATTCTTTTTCAACAACCCCAAAAATCAAAGAATAGACATTTCCCTCACAAATTAGTGGTATTTTCTTTTTAATTTATACGGAACATGTAATGTAGCGTTATTTAGTAGGGATGGGGGAAAAAAATTGATTCACCTATGTATTACGATCGATATGTATATATATTGATTTTGAAATTGATTCTTTAATGCCAGTATCGATATATTTGCCTCATTTGAGTCTATGCGGAGGTAGAAGGAAGTTAGCGCTTTTATTGTTGTAGTCTGAGTAACGTGACGTTATATTCGTTCAGTATTCGTCAACCAAAACAAACCACAACGAGCCGAAACGAAAGAGACTTCAGGACATCTCTGACTACATACATGCTGAAAATCAAACATTTTTTCTGTATTCATTTAGATATTTTCCAAAGTAAAAGTCCCTAGAAGTGTATGATTCAACTTTTTCCCATGGTCTAGTGTTAAAAAAGTTAACAAAAATCACAATAAATCGTGATATCGAATGCAATACATATTGAGTCGGCACCCAAGTATCGTGATAGTATCGAATCGGGAGATAGGTGAATCGTCCCAGCCCTAGTATTTAGCCTCCTTCTCGACAAGCTATCAGACATGGTTGGTACCGATGCATTCTTTAGGTTTTCTAGTTTCATATAATGCCAGTATCTTCACTCTAGCTTTAAAACCGACCATGCTACAAACTAAAAATCCAAAGTTGCATTAATGTGTTAAAGAAATTAATTGCATTAAAACAAATTTGCGTAAACTTTGACAGCACTCGTACGTACACACACAATAATAATCCTCTCTTGTTGTTTTCCGTCTCTGTGAAGCCTGTAAATATTTTCATGAAAAGATGGCATTTTTCATATCTTACACTGCGTGAGTTTGCATAGCTATAAGCTCTTTAGGGTTGAGATTGTCTGGTAGGATGTCCTGATCTACAAGCAGGTCACACACACATGCACACTTGCAAAAACACACACAGCACGGGGCCTTGAAGGAAGCCTGTAAGGCAAAGAGATTGTAAGGAATGTTTGAGGAGAAAGGTGAATGTAATGGAATGTAATTATGTGGCCAGCTGACTCTCACACACACACACACACACACACACACACACACACACAGTCTTAAATATACAAACATGTTATCAAAGAGAGACGCAGACTCGAAAAGTAAACACACAAACTCTGAATGTGTGAGGGGTGACTCACAATCATGCCGCGCTGTCACAACACACACCTTCTTTTATCAGAGACATGGCAGAGGGCCAACACACTGTCGCATTAACGCGTTGCAAACACACACACACACACACACCAGCAGAACAGATAGATTCCCACCCGGCTGCAGAGAGGAGGGTACAGATGATGGATGGAAAGACGACAGAGGAGAGGAGCAGACGGGAGGAAAGAAAAGAGGAGGAAGTCTGAGTGCTGAGTGAGGAGTAACACCACCAAAAGGCTTTGAAAACCTCTGGGAATTCTTCTACATAACGACAATGTGAATGTCCACAATAAGCACAGACACAGCTCGACGTTCGGAGCTATATCATGAAAAGTAATGCACTGTAATTCGTATGTATCCCACAAAATCAATTTCTATTTAATCCATGTGAGCCAGGAAGTATGAAGAGCGACAAACACAGCGTAGGGAGGAGGTCGGGGTGGATGGGTGGGTCAAAAAACACCAGACTTCCACCAGGAGGCCGCTGTTCATGTCCTGTGTGAAACCAGAAGTCAACGTTGATTTATTTGTCACGTAACTCCTGTAGTAAAGTACCGCAGCTCCAGTAGTTATTTTAACCCAAACCACCATCTTTTCCTAGACCTAAGTAAATTGTTACCTGTGAAGATGGAAGTTTATTTTGAAAAGACAATATGCACGTAACAAGCGGAAATTGACACGTGTTGCTGGACCTTCGTAGGAGAACGCACAAAAAATGATAAATAACTTTTAGTAAGATATCATACTAACCGTTGTAAGAAGATGTACATTGATCCACAAAAGCTGAAACAACTGGTGCTACTTTGATAATCATTTCAACATATTACAGTCCAGTCCAAACTGATTCAATATCACAAGTGCCCCAAATAGCTCAACTAACACTGGCCATTTTGAGTAAGCAGTTAGCATCCCAGGCTAGCTGATAGTGTTAGCTTCCATATCTTCAGCTGCTTTAAATTAAAAGCCTTCCAGTTGCTGGGAGTCTAATTTAAATGCGAGGAGGCTTCGCTGGAGGGCTTTTACTGTGAAGCAGCACAATCACAGACATGTTTGAGACTCACTGCTTCATTAAAAGTTGGTCCAGATTTATTGTATATTTGTCAAGTCAAGTAAACAATCTGCAAAACATTTGCAACGTTTCCTGTGCTTTCTAAGAATATCATTATTGTAATTTGGCGTTACAGGAAGTTGAAAATAAGTCAGAAATGATATTGATTTCAGCCGTAAGTGTCTTTATTTACAGACACAGTGAGATGCACACACGCAGACTGTGCATGAATCTTTGATTTATCTTAATTCATGTCACCACGGCAACAAATTTGACACATATTACATTGTGTTTCCAGTAGGGCTGTCGCTATAAACGCAATATTACAATACCGCGCTATTGACGAGCCAAGGAGCAAGCAACCGCTATGTTCACGTTTTTTCTTTTTTAAATTCTTTGCGATGGGAGCGCCGCGTATTTATGCTACAAACTCCAGCAGCGTGACGACAAGCGACACTTTTTTACCCGGACGTCCAATCACAATGGAGGATGGACAAAGACCAACCATCACTACAAGTGCTGAACAACAACGGAGGAGAAATTAATACAGATAGACCGTTGGGTCCGTCCTCTCTCCATACGAGCTTCAGCCTTCCCTTCTTCCAGAGCAACTACTCTATCTTTACTTCTGTGGATATTCTCTATCATAGCGACCAGACGCAACCAAAGCGTTGCAGCTGAAAAAAAAAATGCTGCACCTCGTTGCCCTTCTGTTCGGCATTTAACAATAAACAAGTATTTAATTAGTTTTAAAACTAAAAAACTAAAGCCTAACAATAAAGCTTGAATATAGCACTGAAATCAGGATAATAATAAATAAGACATTTGTAAAACAAAAATGATATTGCATATCACACTGTTGAGCGAACCATTATTACCACGGGGGAAATTCCTTCACTGCAGCACCAATCTCCACTTCTACAGCCCTGATTCTAACAAACCTTTTTCATCTAGTGATTTTGTTATTTTCGTAACTGTGATCCTTAATTCATATGACGTTTTCATTATTATTCCTCATTATCATCATTTCAAACTGTCCACTGGACTCTGACTAGATTTTTCCTCTGATACTGCACCACACGGAGCTTACTAACAAATACTCTTATGCACCACTGCGCTTTTCTATCTGTCACACATGCACACAAAAACACACACACAAAAACACAAGCACATATGTCCACTAACACTTACGCAGCTACACCCGGCCATGCATCCAGATGTGTGCACACACACAAGGACACACACACTGCTACACAGAGTCTGTGAAATCCCCAGCTCGGCAGATTAGTTGTTGTTCTTATGTAAAATGGATCAAGCCGGTCGGCGGCACATCATCCAAACTGACCCGCACAGACAATAGTCAGACTACAACCCGCTCACCAATCAGCTGTGTGTGTGTGTGTGTGTGTTGTAGTGTGTGTTGATGAAACATTTGAACAGCAGATGATGAAACTGTTGAGGTCTGACCTAATGTGAGTGCTTTTGTGTGTTTGTATCTGACTCCAGATCTGTTTAAATGGATTTAAAAATGAACTGTGTGTGTGTGTGCGCGCGTGTGTGTGTGTGTGTGTGTGTGTGCTTAACACGTTGTATAAGCAGTAAGGTTTGATTGGATTGCTCATAGACGCAGCAGCTGCACAGTAAATAGAGATGGATTTTTCCCTCAGAAATTATGATCATGTTTTCTGGATTACGTCAACCTCAGTGAACCTATAGTGACTTTACTGAATAATCTGTGTGTGAGCGTGACTGTGCAAACTTTTCCACAGACAGATGTGGCACAAGTAAGACGTCAAAGATGTCTCCATTTTTTCCGTCACTGGACTAAACATCGTGTGACAAGAAGAAGATTAGAGTCTCGGGTCACATGACAGCTCAGCGTTATTTTAAACAAAGACTATAGAAGCAAAGAGACGAAACTTCGGCCTTTTTAACAGCTACTGCCACCATTTTGGACTGATAACGCTTACTATATTTATATTATTTTATTGTTCAACACAAGTCATTTCGTTAGAATATGACAATAGAATAGAAATGATTTTACTTTTGTATGGCACTTTGTAGGCAGACATTTTACCCGTGTCCAAAATGGCAGAAGCGTAGCTCGGCTGCTGGGCGCTGATCGATTGACTTTCACTTCTTGGCAATATACGTTCTTGGTTTTAAATAAAAACATCTGTCCAAAAGATGTCCACTCTACAGTAAGCTGCAGTTTAACTCATTGTGCACATGAAGTCGAGCATGCTATAGTCTCTGTGATTAATAACCTGCAGGTTTCAGGAACACTAGTTTAACTCTAACAACAGCCGGTTCCCAGCCAACGTGCCGTTGTGCAAGGCACTGAGCTTCTGCCTTCTGCAGCTCAATGTGCCACACTACAGAGTGTTTGTAGCATCTTGTGTGAAATGTAACTCTCTGAATGTCAACGAGTTCTCCGATCACCATCTTCAGGATGTGGAGCCTTTGAGACGCTGTGAGTCACTTATCCTCGTACAACGGTTTGTATGATATCTTACAAAAAGTTATTTCTCATTTTTCGTGCGTTTTTCCTACGGACGTCCAGCAACACGTGTCAATTTCCGCTTGTTACATGTACAGTCTTTTCAAAATAAACTTCTGTCTTCACAGGAATAGTTAGGTTTAGGAAAAGATTGTGGATCAAAGATGTTTTGGATTAAAATAACTAAAGAAGTGGTGTAACTGAAGTACGGAAGTTACGTGACAAACTGTGAAACTTTTGGTTTCACTAACAGGACTAACGGTACTCTAACAGTGGTCTCCTGGGTCAAAGTCTGGTGTTTTTTGACCCACCCATCCTCTCCGACCTCCTCAAGGCTGGTCTCATCCACCGTTCGTAGCTAAAAGTATTGCACTGTAATTTGTGTATATCCCACAAAATCAATTTGAGTGTAATTCAAAATTGAGTCACGCCACTTACGGAGTAATTTTAAGCCAAACCACCATCTTTTCCTAAACCTAACTAAGCAGCTTTCTTGCCTAAACCTAACTAGTTTTCTGTAAAGACGTAAGTTGCATGCATGTAACGAGTGGAAATTGACACGTGTTGCTTGACATTTGTATGAAATTCAAGGAAAAAGGAGGAATAACTTTTTTGTAACATATCAGACGAACTGTTGTATGAGGATGCGTTGCTTCCCTACGCAGACTTTGTCCATCTTTATACTTCCTGGTTCAAGATTACGTGGATTTCATACAATACGATATATACGACTAACACTGCATTACTTTTCGTACTCCCAAAGTGAGACACCACAGACCTCAGATCATATCTCATCTCTTACCAACACCATGACTGTTGGTTTCTTTGAGCCAGTAATTATCTTTATCTAGACTTAACTGTGTCGTGTTTGTTGCTGAAACTTAACCGTAGAGGTTAAAGGTCTGGCTACTCTAATTGCTATGCAACACGCTGTATCATTGCTGGGTTTTACAGAGGTCATCTGAAAGCTCGTCACCCACATGACAGACTAGTGTTGCAGACATGAACGAGCAGGACTTGCAACATGATGTCAAAAGTCGTGTCTTTTAAGAAAGATAGCACTGTGGGTTACATGTGTGTCTAGATGAGGTGTAAGTGGATAAGCATCATTGGCACAGAGGAAAACCCACGTTAATGCACATAACAATTATATTATTTGAGCCATATGAACAGAATTTTGTGTAGACTTTTTTTCTTCTAATGTTGATTTGATCACCTGGAGGTTTCTGTTTTCTGGCTGCCAGCTAAAGAAACAAGTGTCTGGTGGAAACATGAAGGTGCACTGAAAGAATACATCCCAGAGAAAATCAGTCAGTGGTGGAGTGACAACAGGACCTCAGTGTGGTGTGATGTAGTGGTGTGACAGCCAAGGCCCTGCCTCCCCCTCTCTCCCTCCTCTATCTATGACTCTTCAGGAGAATCACTCTGATGAAACGTGAAAAGGAACCGCAGAGAGAAACTGATCCATCATTCGGCACAAGCTGCAGAGTCACAGAGAGAAAACTGGATAGACTGATGTACATGCTGTCACACACACACACACACACACACACACACACACACACACACACACACACACACACACACCACACACACACACACACACACACACACACACACACACACACACGTTGTCTTTTGCCCGGGGGGTGTGGGGGTGTGGGGGGCGTGCGTCAAATGCTCCTTACGAGTGAAGGAAGTTCTCCGTCGTCATATCTGAGTCAGAACATGAACATCCAACCTGTTTGTCCTGTTGTTCTGTTCTTTGGAAATCGATCTCGTTATTGCCAGTAAAAGATCAGCGAAAGAGGTCAACAACATCTCCATCAGTTTAACTTCAGGGTTCAAAGTAGGGCAGTCCTCTACCAGAGAAATTCTTAGGCGACTGACACTCGCAGGATTTTGTCGACTAATCGATTTAATCGACTGTTAAACTGAGTTTCTCCACAAAGAATCACACAAAAGCACCACTTTGTATCTGATGTTTACCAGAGATGTGCTCAGAAGTTTCTTGGAAATAAGTAAATCAGCATGAAAACGGCACCAAAAACGACTAATTGAATAAAGAAATCTTCATCAACTGCGACCAAAAGAACCAATTATTCGACTAACCAAAGCATCTATTCTAGTTTTCTCTTTCAGTCTGTCTCTCACACTGAAACCTTCCCTCCAACTTGTCCAGGGATGTCGTGGAGGCTCAGCCTTCCTCATTATTAGAGAGTTGACAGAGATTTAGTGGACGCTGCAGATCAAAATTGACAAAATGTGTCTTCACATAGGGTCATAAGATAGGTAAAAGAACATATCCACGATCCAACAGTTTCTTTCCCTGGGCCACACGGACACTGAACAAACAATAAATCTGTGCAATATTAATACACTGAATGTAAAATACATTTGTCTGTGCAATATCGTTGATGCAATATACACCTCAAGTGCAACTACCTTTTTTAATATTTATTTATTTGTCACATCTACCCCTCACTGTTTTACAAGTGCAATTACCTCTGTTTACACTACATCTATTTTTATATTCCATACTTCTAGGGTAACACTTCTGTTTATATTTATTTATTGCATCTACTTCACCTCTTTTATTTGCTTTATAACTGTGTGTGTTCTACCTGTTATATGTTTTATCTGCCTCGTTTAGTCTTGTCAAGTATTTGTTTTAAAGCACTGACCAGAAGTGGCAATCTCCTTGTATTTAACACAATGACAATAAAGCTGTCTATTCTATTATATTCTATATAGATGTTAGTTTTTCCCCTGATATTGAACTATTAATCTTGGCATCACATTTTAATCAACCACTACATCATAATGCTTTTATCCTAAAATCAATATTTCATTGCCTGTCATTTAGTCCAACCATGCCTTTAAACCATGCCTGTTAGTTTCCCCTCACCGACTAGAGGTCATATGTTTTGCTCGTCTTACCTCAGCGCTGCCGAGCCTCAGACGAGCTGCTGAGAGAGCAGCCAGCAGCAGCAGC
>CAKALG010028562.1:0-29920 GCA_916700815.1 Helicolenus hilgendorfi | reverse complement strand
TTCCCGGGGCCGTAAACTTAATGCTCGCTATGCCCTCTCTCTCTGCGGGGAGGAACGTGGCTCCTGGCGTGACGTTAAATCCCAAACTGTCCTCAGTGCCTGTCTGCGGTGATGTCGACAACACCTACCCATTCACATCTATACAAATATAAATTGTTTACAAGAGCACAAAATTGTTTATCTAGCCTCTTAATTTTGCTCTCAAAGTGCACCAGAGTGATGCATTTAACAACTTAAAATGTAGCTTACAAAAGGGTAGGGTGAATATTCCAGCATTTCTTCATATCACAATATATTTAGCAGAAAAAAAAATATTGCAATGTCAGTTTTTTCCCACATCGTGCATCCCTACTTTGTACATTGGTAGGGATATAGCACAGCATGGAAGTTAAAGCAGTGCTGTGCTTATTTTAATGTGAAAGTGCAATAAAAAAATGTTGTTGCTAAAATCAATGAATGAACATGATCAATAATCGTGATCTCAATATTGATGAATTTGGCCATGATGGTGCAGCCCTAATAAATTGATGAAAAGAAACTACTAGTAGGTGTAGTAGGCCCCTTCTGACCCACATCTATGAGGCTGATAACTACCGATAACGCCCATTTAACAGGCTGATAACATTCGAACTGGATGAAACTACATAGTATCAAGAAGGTTAACTAATTCAAAATTAGCATTTCCACAGTGTGCTCAGTAAAACTGGACTATTATTAAAGTTTTTCTTCTTACATTAAACTACTTTTTAGAGTTGACATTAATTCAGACAGGTGCAAGCAACCAGCTGTTAGTACTGCGAGTATCTTTTGGTCTGGCCAAGACAGATGCAGGTGTGTTGGCTTTGGCCACCACTCCTACATTTCCCATCTGTCTCTGGGCCGGAGCAGTTCATTGTTAATGGCACAGTAATCTGCCAACTGGCTATTCTATGAACTCAGTCCTGCTGCTGGGTGAATTAGAATAATTATTTAGCGTTATACCATGAACTCCACTAATATTTACTTTGATTGCATTACTACAGGAAGAGAATAATCTAAAATATAGTTATTTTTAAGGGGCTGGGAACAGTGACTCACTAAGTGGAATATTTAAATCACAGTGACTCGACTGGAACATTAACATTGGATGAATTGAATTAGCCACCTGCTGCTGCTGTGATTCAATCATGAGTCGACTGAAGTTAACATTTTCATGGCCTTCTTTGAGGAAAAGATTAAAGCTCTTCTTTTGAAATCTACTGAAAAAAAGATGCTAAGCTTGTATTATCAATGTAAACTATCTTTTTTTCAAGCGAGTCAGCTTGCTGTGATTAATATTTAGCTTGTCATCATCATCACAATAAAGAGGGCCGATTTTATAATGTCAACCATCTACTGTACATGTCGTTCAGAGTGAAACTTGAAAAGTGATGCTTGTCAGAGGAAGAGGAAGTTTAACTTTTCCCCTGCTACAGTGCTTCATGACACAACAAAGACAAACACGGCAGCTCTACAGCTGTCAGAGAGAGAGCAAGAGTGTTCAGAAAATAAGCAGGCCCGGTTGACACGACTGCATATTGGTGACGCCGTGTATGCACTTCAGTGTAATGACAGGAAAGGCACCTCCTCTGCCGACAACCACGTGAGAGGCAACAGCTGGGCTTTGGTTACTTACGTCTGTGTCGGGCCCCTTATCTGCCCCTGGGCAGCAGAATGTGACTAATTCATGGCACCTCTTGTGGACCACAAAACAGCAAACTGCAGGGGAAGAGAAGAGACGAGAGGAGGCCGTTAAGAGAGAGAGGGATACAGACAGAGAGAAAGAAATACACAGACAGATTGAGACAGACAGACAACTGAGAGATGTGAGATGGTGAAAATACAGTGTATCATTGTTGACTGATATGTAGACAGATAGCAAAAAAGAGAAAGAGATCTGATAACAGTGAGAGGGATTGACAAAAACACTAATGTCTGGGCTAGGCTCTTTCCCATGTGTCCAGATGGCCAGTCCTGCCCGCAGGCTGACTGCTCTTATTGCACAGTATAGTGCCACCTCCTCACTGACATGACAGGAGCTAAAGCAGTCACCACACACACACACACACACACACACACACACACACACACACACACACACACACACACACACACACACACACACACACACACACACACACACACTTTTGCATGCACATGAAGAACAAACACATCCTCGAACTGAGACAATTGCTGAACATGTATCCACATAGAACACATCAAGGCCTACACACTTGAATACATCTGCACCTCCACATTGTCAGAGAGCACACACGGTGTCATTATCATGCCAGGTCATAGGGTGCAACTGTAGTCTGCAGCCAAGCAAGCAGCAGACTCAAAATGGAGGAAGGCGTCTGTTAATGGCTCTCAAAAAACGTCTGACACCAAGACGAGACCGGGTGAGGGGGGCTAATTGTGTGAGCTGGCTGGTATATCAAAAACTGTTTATTCTCACTGTTCTGTCTTTGCATGCCCACCTCATTTGTTCACAACAGATCTGCCTATACATGAGTGTTATTTCTGCTCCTCTTCCCTTCTGATAGACAGAAGCTCCTCTCCCTTTCTTCCCGGGCCTCAATGTTCTCAAGGCCGACACTTGCGGCATGAGATGAAAGCATCTGAATTGGTGGTTTTCAATATTCTTCACTTAGCTCTGAGTGACCCTGAGAAGACTCCATTAGTGGTTTGTGTTGCATCAGTGATGTGATGCATTCTCGGAGACCTTGCTTGATATTCAGTTTTTACAGTTTCACTACTGTTTCAGCAGCGGAGCAAAGTGATGTGCAGAGTCTTTGTCTCTCGCTCTCGTACATGCATCCACCTACAGATCACCTCTTGTCTTCCCACTGCATCCCTCTTAAACAGCTCCTCCCAAACACTAATATCTGAGTGCTTAAGATGAGCTGTGATTGCCACTGCGGATAATCATACGTAGGGAAAAAAAACTCTCACAGAAAACCAGAATTCATCAACAGATGAACCGCCCAAATGAACACCGATTGTCAGGTAGGGCTTGGCGATAATTCAATACAATAATTTATTGTCTTTCAATGGAATCGTATCGTGATTAAATCATATATCAAGAAATCGTGAAGGACAATTATGTCATCTAAATTGACACAAACAAGCAATCAGAAAATCTGATAATTTTGCACTAAATTTCTTATTCACATGAGAAAATACTCAGTACTTTTAAGTATTTAATTCACAGAGGAGTATACACAAATAGGCTTTACCATGTGGTTATTTCATATACTTTTTATTTATCGAATTACCAGAAAACATGCTACTGTATATAGCGATATATATCGTTATCAGATATGAAAATACCTATATCGGGATAAAAGATACCGCCCAGGCTTATTGTCAGGTGAGACGACGCGGTTGTACGCCTCCACCGACCAGTCAGGTTGCAGTTTACATCCATGTCTGTCCAAAATGTCATCACTTCATCATTTTATCCTGTTAGACATTTGTGTGCAATTGTCATAATTAGCATATGAATTCTTGAGTTATGGCCAAAAACGTGGTTTATGAGGTCACAGTGACCTTTGACCTTTTACCCTTAAAATCTAATCAGTTCATCCTTGATTCCAAGTGGACTCTTGTGCCAAATTTGAAGAAATTCCCTCCCGGTGTTTTACGTAGATATCACGTTCACGAGAATAGGTCGGATGTGTGTACAGACAGACGGACGGACAACCCGAAAACGTATTGCCTCCAGCCCCGGCTTTCGTCGGGGCAGAGGCATAAAAAGGTGTCACCGAAATCAAACATCATCTGAGATTTTTTGTCACCGTTATCACCTGGACCAAACTACTGTTCCATTCATGCATTATGTATTGCTACCAGTTAAATACCCATTCATGTGTCCTCATTCAATCGAAAAATCTAAATCACGATTTAGACATGCAAACACAAACTGAGTAATGGCAGCGCTGCTGTTAAGATTATGGTAATTATTTTTGACTTCTGATGTTTTGGACTGAGTCAAACCCTCTACACCCATCCACCATCTGTCCCCGAGCTGCCTCCCCTAATATCATGAATAAAGACAGATATTTATGAATATGCCCCCGTTAGCAGCACATATGTGTAATACTCGCTGAGAACATACTTTGCATTGAAAACTTTATTAGATTCTACTGAAATGTGGCTCATAAATCATGTTCATATGACACCGTATTGTGCACGAGTCATCACAAAGGGAAGCATTTGTGTCTTCTCAATATGCGCATTGTCACCAAGGATTAGTTGAGTCTGGGCCATATATATAACACACATACAGCTTACATGTCTGCATACACCAAGAGGTTCATGTGTATTTTATATTTTATATTATATTAAATACTGAGCCATTGGTCATCAGGTTCAAATTAATGCTGAAACATTGTTCTTTTAATGTTCATTAATGTAGCTCGTTGACTATACTACTACTATACTTCCTTACATATATGACTGCAGTTGTGCTTGTTTGCTTGCAGCCACATTGCTGCACAGAAATTCATGTGTTGTTAGCATTCTGCGTACATACTCTGTCACATCACTTTTTGTTCAGAAGGCTGAAAAGAAATCAATATTTATTCGCCCACAGCTCTAAGAAATATCAGTGTTCAGCGGGGAATCGGCACCGACAAGCCCTACAAGAAACAAAATGAAAAAACATATGGAAATGCAATGCATCTATTAGAGTGCATTTTTGTACAAAATACAGGAAATTAAATGAGTAATTAGACCATAAAGCATAGACATACAGTACAGTGCACATGTCAGTTTTTTCAGTAGAAGGTTGTTTGTTACGTGGGTGGCAGGTTAAACAGTGTCACAGACAGGGTTTAGGTCAATACCAACAGTATTGTTTGGATTTCGGCTCCAGATACCAGTTACATGGTGAAATTCACCTTTTTGAGTTTTGCAAAAAGACTGTAAGAATATCAACCTTAATATTATAATCACGAATATTCGATTAATATGGTTTGCAAGAGATGTATCTGAACATGACCAAACAGTGTTTTTCTTTGGAGCATGAATGCTCTTTATCTCTGGCACCATGTGTAAATATTCACACTAGGGCTGTCGATCGATTCAAATATTTAATTGTGATTAATAGTATGATTGTCCATAGTTAGTCGTGATTAATCGCAAATTAAATTTTTCAAGTATTTAATACTCTCATCAACATGGAAGTGGGCAAATATGCTGCTTTATGCAAATATATGTATTATTGAAAGTCAATTAGAAACACAAAACAATGACAAATATTGTCCAGAAACCCTCACAGGTATTGCATTTACCATAAAAACAAATGTGCTCAAATCATAACATGGCCAACTCAAACCCAACAGCGATGATGCTACAATCGGTAATTTGATTTTTTGTTTTTTAAACTTAAATATATGCCGTAGTTTTGACTAGATCTGTATTGCAGGTAAGGAAACCAGACAAAATTATAATTTCTAATCTGTACATACACAATACTTAAAAATAAACAGTTATGGCAACCCCCATGTAGGTATTCCCATGTCCTTTTATGATGGCAAATCAATACAACCCCCACAGACAAGCATATCACACCACCGCAACTCAGCCCCTTCTAGCCCCTCATTCCTCTTAGAAGGGTCAACCACGCCAAACCACAAACCAGGCAGCTCATAAATCTCCATGACTCAGTAACCTCCATAATGCCTCCACCAGTAAATAGCTTATAGTAGTGTGAGTAGCCCCGATTCACACCAACAAACGCCAGCACTGCTTATACCAAACCTTTTCTCTTAATCTTATTGTTGGAGAGTTGAGCTTCCGTATGGAGCGCTGGTGTCTTTGTCTATTTAGCCGTCAATGTTCATTAGCAGCAATCGATTCTCATTGAAACTACAATTTCTTCTACTACTAGCACTTTCTTTACAACATTTCTAACATGAAATGCCTTCCAGATATTCAAAATAGCTTATAGAAAAAGATTTTATGTGATATGCAGTAAGAGGAAACACCATGTTATATCAACCATATCAATACTTTACTTAAGAGTATGAGACAGAAGAAAGAGGAAGAAGGTATAAATGTGGATACAGAGGTGGAGTGTGATAGAGAAGGAGGTCGGCGGAGTCCAAATATGAAGGAGGTCGAAACTCGTCATCTTCTGCTGTTCTCATTAGAGCTTGGCTGCCTGTGACCAGTTGTCCCAGTGGTCTAGTTCTGGGGCAGCGCATACATCACCTCTGACGCCATCTTACTGGAACATCTCTATTAGGAGGATAAGGCACCAGGCTAGCTTCATAGTAACTGCATTACTGTCAGGGAACACTGTATTCTATATTTCAACAGTGCCGAGTGTTGATTAGTCTATTAATCAAGCTTATTTATCTTAGCAAAACAATAGGAAAGCTACTGAGTTACGATGCTTGTAAAGCACGGAAATAAGGCAGACTGAGAACATCAGGGGTCAGGGTGGTCAGTATCTATTAAAGAGGACCTATTATGCTTATTTTCAGGTGCATACTTGTATTTGGGGTTTCTACTAGAACATGTTTACATGCTTTAATGTTAAAAAAAATGCTTTACTTTTCCCATACTGGCTGTGCTGCAGCACCTCTTTTCACCCTCGGTCTAAAACGCTCTGTTTGAGGCCCTCCTCAAAAGCCCAGTCTGTACTGATTGGTCAGCTGGCCCAGTCTGTTGTGATTGGTCAACCGACCAAAACTCTTCGGACTCCGTTCCAGCTCCGCTCTAACTAGCTTTGTTTGAGGGCGTGCCAAACTACGCGTTAGGCAGGTATTATGCAAATGTGTTACTTGGTGACATCACCACGGAAGAAAAGGCGTGACTTCAACAAGGCGTTTTAGGCAGTTCAGGAGCAGTGTTCCTGTGGGGGAGAGTAACTCTCTTTGGCATGAACTTTGGCCTTTGTAACTGTAGCAGAATTTTTACATCTACAAAAAGCAATTAAGGCTCACAGAGTCATGTACGTGTCGGTGTCACTGCTGAGGCATTTTCTTAAATCCTGCAAGAAATGAGATTTCGGGAATGTGAGGTGTTACCTCCGACAACAGCTTAGTCACCTTTGAGGAAAGGAAAGCAGCTAGGTTGTGGACAATTGTGAAATCCAACAGGTTTTTTAGGGTAAATGGAGACATTTGTCTGCCTCCTACCAATCTGATAATTCTCTTACTCTCTGGATAGGATTAATTAAACAGCAAGTGAGAGTGTAATGAGGGTTTCCAAATCAATACTTGTTGCCTTCCAGCACAACAGACTGAAAAATCACTTTTCTTCCTAAAAGATAGCTCAGACCCACACCCACTACTCCCTCTCTGGAAAATCAATTTCTTCTAAATCTTTTGCAGGTCACAAGTTCATAGGAGCAATTTCCTGAATACAGGCAGGAGATGAGAAAGACGGGATGATTTCATTCTACAGTTCTTGGGTATGTAAATGGGATTTATTTCCAAGATACCTCGCTAAAACAAAGGTATTGTAGCGGAGAAGGATTTTAGATCAAACTATCAAGAGGCCCTGCAGCCCACTGGTTCCCCTGATAAAAGCCCATCTCCCCAGACTGGGAAGCTTACATTATTCCCCTCGGTTCTTTTTCTCCACTTGAATGCCTGCCTGGACCATTTTCACCATTGTGTCCAAACACTAACTCCACACCCATGAAAAGGAGAATGAGAAAAACCATCAAACAGGAACAATTAAGATCTCACCAGGACAAAACTGTGTATGGAAATGGCTTGGATGAAAGTTTTTATTCGCTGTTTGATTTTTACATGCCTATCTTGTCATTCATAGGAGCACTGTTGGCGATCGAGTTGTCTGGCCAAAACACACATTACATTACAAACTGCAAGATATAGTGACAAATATGCCTCCATACTGTAATACGTACTTCCTACTAAAAAACACAATTTAAAACTTGAACTAATCAGCTGCCTGTAGATGTTTTAACCAGGGCACTGAGTGTTTATATGGACATAATTGGCATAATAGAGGGAGTAGTAATTAAAACAAAGGTTAAACCAAATTGACTGCAACTAATAGCTTTTCATCTCGAAAATGAATTCCAATGTTTCAGTGTTTTTCTGCCAGCATTCATTTTATTCTTGTAAGCGTGGAACAGCATAAATCATGTCATCACCAGGGGAGATGGGGAATTATATTACTATCTACAAATGGAGATACATTTTACAAAAACTGTACTGCGCTATTTAAAGTATTTTTCAAAATGTGCCAATGTACAGAATGTTTCTTTTCTACAACTATGAGAAGTCTGAAAAGAACTCAACATGACTGTTGTAGATGATATGACAACACAATTATCGTTTTTTAGTAGGGGTGGGAGGAAAATCGATACAGCAATATTTTGCGTGGCAATATTGTATGGATACATAGACGTCAAGTATCGATCTTTTATAATAAAATTATAAACTATTAACCTCTTAACAATACCGGTCGCAATTTTGTCTTTCAGAGGTTGTAGCAGGCTCAGTCTTAAAGCTAGAGTGGAGATACTGGTGTCATATGAAACTAGAAAACCTAAAAAAAAAAAAAGACATCATGTTAGCTTGTCGGGAAGAAAGCTACAAAGTTACGCAAAGTTTTAGCGAGGAAAAACTGGCATGGCCATTTTCAAACAGATGTTGACAAAGTAAATCACAATATATCCCTATATATCTTAATGCAATACTCAGCATATTGCAAAATGTTTAAGATCGTATTGTGACTCAAGTATCGTGATAATATCGTATCGTGGGGCCTCTGTTGATTCCCACCCATAGTTTTTTGCCTTGCTAGCAGCATCATGGCACTATGGATGGCGATGTCGGTCGCTCCACCACTTTGGTCCAGACTCAAATATCTCAGCAACTATAAGATGGGTTGCCATGGAATTTGGTACAGACATTCATGTCTCTTAAATTAAATCCAATATAATTTGAAAATCATGAGCAAAACCAACTCTAGAAACTAACAGCGCTACTAAAGCCGTCACCTGCAGCAGCCATGGCTTCCGCAGCATTTGCAGTGATGATGATAAAGTGATGTTAAAGGTCAACGACACTGACGTGGCTGCCTCACCACCCATAAACCTTTTTCCACATGATGACTCTATTCACTATCATCTTAACTTAAAGGACCGGATAATAACGTTTACAACATTGTGCATCACTGTGACAGAAGGAACCACGGGCCAATTCATAACAGGATGGTCATTCATCATCTGAAGTAACAGAAAATGAAAAATTAATGCAGACATTATTTAGATCTTTGATTTATTCCTGCTTAGACTTGGCTATAACACGCCCGTCTTTTAAGTAAAAAGGGCTACTGGACATTGATTAAACTCCATCTCCAAGTCTCTTTTAATGACATTAAAACTAAATTACAGTGACCTCTGTATAAATCAAAAAACCTTGTACTTTAAGAGTCTGCAAGTTTCCATTGCCATGCAAATAAGTGCATTAAGTAGAGCGACATGGTTTTCCAAAGTTACTTTAAATATCAAGCTTATAACTACAGTATAATGTTATTCAGTTTAGGTGGGGCTCGCAACACAATAAAGTTTTCATATGGCAATCTTACACATTGTATGCGGTATCTTAACAGCCACCTGTCACTGTTCTGTGGTCAACACATGTGACTTCCATTCCTCAGAGTCTCAATCATACACTCCTCCCTCCCTTTAGGCATGAATACCACCATAATTGAGTACCACTGTGTTAGGTGCCGACATGAGGACTGTCAGATACTTCAAAATAATGGTCACACACTCAGACTCCATGGTGTATAATTTGATGCCTGCAACATTTCGCCTGACAAAGCAAACTTGTCTGACAAAAAAATTGGTTTTGGCATTAAATTACAGTATATGGCATGTAATGTGAGTTTGTGACAATCTGTTATTTTGAATACTGAGGAAGATGAAACGGTGCAGCCAGTGCTGGAGTAAAACAGAGCCATTATCAAACATTTTTATCCTGAAATCCTCTGCTTTGCTTTGTACAGTTATCAGATATCATAACCGAAACATTTACAAACACTTAGTCTTAAGGGCCACTTCACAGAAACTCAAACATGGCGAGTTTTGAGGTCTAATGTTGGCTTGTTTCCATGATCTATAATTAGATACTGACTGGTTGTACCATAGCTACTTACACATCAGGTTATGCAGCTTAAGTACACAGACCGGTTCTTCCCCTTTTCTCATTGTTTAAAATCCTGGCATACAGTAAATATTTCAACACAGTGAAACCAGTAGGACTGAAAACTACTGTTGGGAAACAAACTGTAACTCACAACAGCTAAAGGTTACGAGAAACCTTGTTATTCAACACTGACACAAAAAAAAGAGTAAAGAGTGATATAGAACATTGAAAGCTAAATGAAAATCACGGTGTATAAATTAATCAGCTAGTAGGGATGCACTGATACCGATACCAGATCGGATATCAGGCCGATACTGAGTCAAATAATTGTCAGTGACAATAGGGCAATTCAATTCTATGTTTGTATACAATATACATTATATACTTACATAATAATAACAATAATGAATTTAATTTATATAGCACACTTTAAAATACATCGAAATCTCATCCTTGGTGCTTCACACAAAGGGCAAAACAATCACAATACAATGTTAAAGACAATTTACACAAGAAACATGCGATTAAAAGCGTCAAAATAGGACGAATAAAATTATGGATAAATTACTTCCTGACATAAGTTAAAAGCAACTAAAAATACTATAAAATCTAAAAGTCAAAAGGTTTTGACCAATCTGTTGCTGCATTAAAAACATTTACATGTTACATGAACTGGGTGGATGACAAAGCCACTGCAGGGTGTAAATAATTGAATAATCAGCCATAAACTTCACTCGTTTGTTCTACTTAGCGGGCTGAAGATGTTGGGAATCACAAGGCATTACAGGGAAGTGGAAGTTATCTTGAAATATTTGACATTTAACACGGTATTGTGTTTGCCAGTCATACATCATGTGTTGAAATTAAACACCACGATTTGTACCGTAAACTCGAGTATCACAAGACCTGCCCTAGTTTCCCCACTGATATTTACACTTTATACTCGGCCGTGTAAGGTCAACGTCCTCGTCATAAACTTTGAGTGTTGACGTGGCACGCCCTAATGCGCCGTTAGTTTTGTTTTCTCTGAGACTGGACCGTCTTTTATGGAGAAGGTGAAGGTTCAGCCTGGCCTTCGATTCTCCATTCACATCACCCATATACAGTTTATCGTACCAACAGGCACACACCTGCACAGCAAATACTGTAGTGCACAAAGGAAGAGGAAAAGAAGAGATTGTTTGCTACTAATGAAACAAACAGTTACAGGTATACGGTCAGGTCCACCAAAGTGCTTTTGCATTGCACTTTAAATGCCCTAACTAAATTTTAAGAGAGACATGGACATGCTGGGACAAAGCAAAGGTAGTTTCCAAGGAAACGAACCATTATGAGGTTCTTGAAAGAAATTAAGGAATCTATCTTAGAGCAAGAATTGAAGCCTTGGGCAGGAAACTGAATGGAGTGGCTCTTATTGGTCTGAGAAAGATAAGCAACAGTAAGTACTCTTACTGAGCATGAAGACGTAAAAAAGTTTATTTTATGCTCCATGAGGTGGAGGTCCAATCAGTATTTTTGTCTGTGTATAAATGACAATTATTACATTCATATTTGGGATGTCAATAGATTTGAATATTAATCGCGATTAATCGCACGATTGTCCATAGTTAATCGCAAATTAATCGCACATTTTTTATCTGTTCAAAATGTATCTTAAAAGGGAGATTTGTCAAGTATTTATTACTGTTATCAACATGGGAGTGGGCAAATATGCTGCTTTATGCAAATGTATGTATATATTTATTATTGGAAATCAATTAACAACACAAAACAATGGCAGATGTTGTCCAGAAACCCTCACAGGTACTGCATTTAGCATTAAAATAATATCCAATCATGACATGGCAAACTCTAGCCCAACAGGCAACAACCGCTGTCAGTGTGTCAGTGTGCTGACTTGACTATGACTTGCCCCAAACTGTATGTGATTATCATAAAGTGGGCATCTCTGTAAAGGGGAGACTCTTGGGTACCCATAGAACCCATTTTCATTCACATATCTTGAGGTCAGAGGTCAAGGGACCCCTTTGAAAATAGCCATGCCAGTTTTTCATCGCCAAAATTTAGCACAAGTTTGAAGCGTTATTTAGCCTCTTTTTCGACAAGATAGTATGACATGGTTGGTAACAATGTAGTCCTTTTCTAGTTTCATGATACCAGTATCTTCACTCTAGCTTTAAAACTGATCCCGAAACAACTTAACAATTGCAAGTTATGTTTATGCGTTAAAGAAATTAAGTAAAACAAATTAAAAAAAAAAAAAATTAATGAACGAACGAATTAGCAATAACACATTAACTTTGACAGCCCTAATTCATATATCACTGAAAATGTTAACATCAAGATGACAGGAGCTGAAAAAGCGGTCTGTATTACACATAAACAAAACCTTTAATAGCACCAGAAAACATTCATAATTTCTGAGCATGAACTTCTCTCTTCCAACGAAAATAAACAAAAAGCCCCAAAGCTGCTGCACTCACACTGACTGGAGGCCAACCTTGTAGACACACGTGAAAATATACACAGAATCAGGCCATTTAACTGAGTAATGACCGTGTCTTTATTAATATGACTCATAAGTCAGATGGTTTACGGTTGGCGTTATTATCTAACGAGGCGATCTTTGTTTCGTCTGCTTGTAGATACTGAAAACGGGGCAGCGGAAGATGTGAATTCACAGAAATATTCACCGTTTTCGGCAGAAATATAATTGAAAGAATCCATCTTAACTAGTCATTTAGTCATGACATGTTTTGCCCTGGGAGAATTTCTAGCAGTGTCCAATCCAATCATATTCTGCTTCATACCTTCAGTATCAGCTATTCAGTGAAATGGGGCTTTAGCTGCATTCTGCAATCATGATGCTCATATTCACTGTGCAATGAAACTGAGCTCAAACACCCCAACTGGGAGTCATTCGGGTGCTGCTCGGTCTTTGGACACCATTGCAGATATTCTTTGCCCATAAACACTTATTAAATATTAAATATCCCCATCAAACCGTTATCACAGAATTCTGGCGCAGAGTTGAATGTGTTTGCTATGAGGGCGGCTGAGGCTGATCTCCTTTCCTCTTTTCCTTTCCTATAAACTGCACTTAACGATTTCCAGACAGGCATTTATGTAACCAAGGTCTAAGAGGAAAAAGTTAATTTGCAACGTGTACAAAAGCAACTCGGCTCCCTTTCAACCGCACCTCTTTAACACTGTATATGTATCTTAAAACACTGACACAGCTTGTGGGCTGTGACCTTGGACAGATTGAGTTAAAGAGTGTGTGGGAAATGTTCAATAGTTGTTGTTTTTTTCTGTGCATGCACTGCTGTATCCAAGTTGTCATAAAGACTTTAGTCTAACTACAGTAATGCTTGTTTACATGACTTGACTTCCTCCCCCACACATTAATTCCCCATGCTCTTTTGGAACATTTATATACAAGATCCAATGACAATCAAGCTCATCATATTTAATCCTTGCACAAAGCTCCTAAATAAATGTCTCCACCTGGCATCGACCCATTGCAGGATAAGATTTCGAACCCTGATCCAGTCCAGCTGTTAGAGAGAAACTACGCCGGTCAGGTTTCCGTATTCAAATTAGCAATTATGTTCCATCTGTTTATGAAAAGGTCCTGATTATAGTGACGACTATGGGGCTTTAAATAAATCAATGCTCAGCTCAAGAAATATGGATTGCTGATTGCACAAGTGATGAAGAAAATGCAAACGCGGTTCCTTCGTTGGTAATTGGCGGTTAGTGAGAAGGAGTCTTGTGCACTCTGACTGCACACATAATGGCTACTTGTGGGGGATAGCGGTCAAGAGGCATGGCACGTAATGGAAGGATGTGGATTGCTGTCTGCGCAAATTACACAATGGGCACTCAAGGGGAACCCTTGTAGGTATACCAATTAGAATCAGCCGTAATGGCAGACTTCTGTGCGACAGGTAGGACAGAAACAGTCTGGCAGCGAGTCAGAGGTACAGCAGCTGTAAAGGGGCAGCTCTGAGGGGGAATTGGGCTCTGCCTGCGCACATTAATCATTTTATTCTCTATTCAAACTGGGGCCTAACATGGCAGAGGCTATGGGGATAATGGTGGTGGGATAACGTCTGAAAAAAAAGGTCAACAGCTAGCACTTGTGAGCACGCCATTCATCATTTATGATGGAACTAAATAAAGAAAATCAGTTTAAAAAAATTAAAAGTGGCTACATAGGGCTTCACAACTGTAAAATGTACACAACCTTTAAAAACAGGAACACTAAAATAATAACACAGATATAGACATACAATAAAACTAGGGAGGTTAATGGTTAATCTGTTAATAATCTAATTTATGAATATTAAAAGAACGATATGTAGGACTGCCGCTCGCAGTTTAAAAGCAGTCCAAATTCAAAACATTGCAGCTGTGGCCCGTCCGCTCCTCCGGTTTGACTGATGGCAGTTATCGCACATTTTCACAATTTTAGGGTTACCTTCTGGACACGACAGCGTTGGCCTCTGGCCAGCAGCAGTAGTCGGAATCACTTCACTGGCTGTGTGTCTCAAATACTCTCTGCCTTGATAACCCAGCTGCACACGGACCACAGAGAGATGTGCCGAGGCTTTTCAGGTCGGGTAGAATCTAACGTTAATGTTATCTCTGTTGATCCAGTTTGTTTGCTTGTTTTCATGGCGGCAGAAGGTTGTGTTTGTGTGACAATTTGTTTCATACGTGGCAACGGGGTGTCGAAATGGGCCGTGGACGGGATCACACCAGCCAAAACAAAAACAGATGTTCCGGACCGAAGTGGTTTCAAAGGAGAACATACTGGCTGTAGCATTGTTGTCGGAGAAGCCAGTATTTCAATTCAGCATGTTTCCTTAATCTCTGATGACATATCACGGTCATTTTATGATTTATTAGCGTAAATATATTACATATTGGTCCTTCAACTTACAAAGCCCGAAGCTGGTGCTATTTGTGCAATATTTGTTCAAGGAACATGCTTTCTATCTGTATCAATGTTTTCAGTGTCCAGAATGAGCAATTCTAATACAGTTGGAATAAGTGTTGCACTTAGAAGACTGATCTGGATGCCATGACAAGACAATAAGAGTTAAAGTGTGTCTGTGTCTATTTTTTACAACTTGATAATGAGTATTTGTAGGCTACGGCCCTTTATGCCATTACATGAATGGGTAAGAAATGACTCTAAGTGCCTGCGCAGGGGCAGAACTATTACATTGAATGTCAAATTGAAATTGCACATGTCAATAGTTTAAAGAGGACCTATTATGCGTTTGTGCATGAAAAAGGTCTGCAAAGTTACAAAGCCCAAAGTCCACGCCAAAGGTGGTTACTCTTCCCCACAGAAACACTGCTCCTGAACTGCCTGAAACGCTTTGTTGAAGTCCCGCCTTTTCTTCCGTAACATGATGACGTCACCAAGTAACACATTTGTATAATACCTGCCTAGTGGCTACTTTGGCATGAAAAGAGGTTCTGTAACACAGCCGGTGTGAGAAAAGTAAAGTGTTTTTTTAAACATTAAAGCATGTAAACATGTTCTAGTAGAAACACAAAATACAACGTGAAAATAAGCACAAAAGGTCCTCTTTAAACACAGCTGTCATTTAGAAAGAAAGCATGCAGTTTATATTTTATATGCCTTGACTGATAAATTGATCATTAATGTGGTCGATGATCATTTAGGACACTGCTCAATTGGGATAGAAAGAATCCAATCATTGCCGGCAATTACCAGGCAGGTCTTTTATTCATTATCCATCCTGCTGATTGAACTTAGTGATCCTTACCGAGAACACAGATGGGTTTGGATGCAGCGGGATGTTTTGCATGCTGAATGGCGTAATGGTGACTCGTTTGGGTGTGCATGTGTGTGTGTGTGTCAGTCTGAGTGAAAAACATACTTAGGATTCTGCTCAAGATGCTGCTGATCCCTGCTAACCAGTCCTTGATAAATGCCTGGCTGACTCCTTTGAGGTAAAGAAAGCCTTTTTTCACACACGGCTGGCTTGATTTGAAGAGCCGGGGTGATTTGGGCTGTATAATGTATGTTCCTCTATAGCCGCTAATGGCTTCTCCAAGAAGCAAATTAACAGATAATGAAGATCTTCTTGGACAAAACAAAACAACCAAATACCCACCAATTGCAAGTGTGTAGATACATAGCAATATATATATCTAACAGAGGTTGTTGTTTTCATTTCCTCTAAAATATAAATACAACTTTAAAACATTAAACTATGGCAAAAACTATAGCCACTGGCCTCTAAAATGAAGAGTGAACAATTGAGCTGGAGGACTAAAACAGCTGCACACAACATTGTAGAATCAGGTTGCACACCCACGGGAACATCTTACTGCAGGGATAACATGAATGTTCAGGGTTGCAGCCTCTACAGCTCTTCTTCTTCTCTGGCATTAAAGGCAAATAGCTCATGTGTCCTCAAAACAACCCCTGAGGCTGGCGGGTCCTGGTGGACTACCATCACTGATCTTTCTTCAATTCTGGCTCTGTTTGTGTGCGATGCTTGGTCAAGCACTTACATTTACATCTAAATACAGAGAAAGACAGGTCTAACAGGTGTGAGCATTGATGGATACAAGAATGAGAAATCACTTGACTCACCTAGCCCACATGAGACTAGATAGTATGCACGATCAATACTACGATGGACATGGTTATTTTCCTCACCATGTAAGGCCTTAGCAGTCAATAAATGTCATGGTCATGACATTTAAAACAAAACCCTGCATACATTTCCGTCTAACCGGCAGAGGTCAAAGTCTCTCTGGATGATGATCCGTGTGGACCATCCCAACCACTGTGGGGAACAAAGTGGGGAACTCCCGCTGAGCAGTCAGCACTGATCTGTTCTGTAGTGTGAACAGGTTCTTGAAAAGGACACAAGACCACTGGGTGTGAACACTTGTTCTCCCATGAGGACGGCTCGGTGAACCGGAGTCAAATCTCTAGATAGCCCGTGTGGAGGACTCTGGATGGACGAGGCTGTTCTCTTCTAATGACTCAACACTTCCAGTCAAAGCACATCAGTGGATTAACCTGACCTGGCTTTTTGCCAGCTCTCACACTGCGTCTCCCCAACCACTTCAGCTTCTGTGGCTGTGGACACTGTGTACAGTGAATATCCCTGAGGACACTGTGTGATGCCGCAACTCAGTCATGCAGAGACAGAAACAGAAGAGATTGAAAACAGTCCTGGACTCCACAACAAAGACAGAAATGTTGGCTGGAATGCCAATGATATTAATTGATAATTCACTGAGACTAAAAAAGCTGAATCCTTTTACAGCATATCCAACATTTCAGGGACGGCAGCGTAACAGCACAGCGTTGCCAGGCCGTCACAACACTGATGATGGAAGGAGACGGTCCTACCTGGCTTTGACAAAGAGAGACAATAATAGTGAAGCAGGGCAGCTTTGCCAGCAAAGGTATCCAATTGGTAAGCCCTGAAACAATGTGACTGTAAAACTGGAACAAAGTTACTGTGTATTTGCCAATCAGTCCTGAAGTTATTATCGTTGTGTTCCAGCTTATAACTTCTTGTTAAACTGCTGAGAAGAGCCTGGAGTGCCGGTGGTAGCGTCCATATGTCCATGAGCAGCAACACCTTGGTTGTTCTTTTCCAGACTTGTACAAACCAGCAACATACAGTAAGTGCTAATATGCTAACCCAGGCTGATGGTTGCCATGACAGAGTTTCCAGTATATATTAAAGTATAAAAAGACACCATTCCAGGAGACTTTCCAACAGGCTGATAAATGGGAGCAATACATGTGAATGGGTCGCCCGTATAAACTGTATATGAAACGTGCTGATGTCAGTATACCATTAGTTGGTTGACAGTATGAATATCATACCTTATAATATAATACTATTTCAACGTATCCTCATACAACGGTTCAATTATATCGTACAAAAACATATTCATCACTTTTTGTGCGTTTTCCTACAAAAGTCCAGCAACACATGTTGCACGTGTCAATTTCTGCTCGTTACATGCATATAGTCTTTTCAAAATAAACTAAAGGTTTAGGTAAAGGTCATGATTTGGGTTAAAAATAACAACAGAAGTGAAGTAATTTAAGTACAGAAGCTACGTGACAAATAAATAATCTGGTTTCACACAGGGTACGAACACCGGTCTCCTGGGTCAGGTGTATTTTGACCCACCTATCCACTAGTGGTGTAAGAAAATATCAACAACAAAAAAATCGAACATCGCAATATTATGTTTTGTGATACAGTATCGATTCTCAAAAAACACTATTGATTTTTAATTAATACTTTACATGCAAAGATTAACTCAGTCAATACTTGATTTCATTTGCAAATAGATGCACCCTCTCACTGTATGTGTCCTCTCAAAGTAGTGCTATGATGTTGGATGTTACAGGGACTGTGATAAGTGCAACTGCAGATCCCTCTGTTCTGATTGCATCAAAAAGTAAAGTTTCTTTTTTACTCAGATTTTATGCATATATCGCCTTATTTACAGTATTGCAATATATTGAATCGTTACCTCTGTATCATGATACGTATCGTATCGCAAGATTATTGCCAATACACAGCCCTGCTATCCACCCTGACCTCCTTCCTACGCTTTATACTTCCTGGTTCACAATTACGTAGATTACTTACAAACTTGGGATATATGTGTGAATTACAGTGCATTGCTTTTCATAGGTATAGCTACTAACAGTGTATGAAAACAGCCTGACTGTAATCCACGGAACCGGCACCTCTTCCATTGGAGTGACAAAGTCATTAACCGACAGCAATAAATGTAGTACGTTAGTCTCAAAATTTAGTCTATTTTTCCGCTGGGTCTTTTTCTGATTAAAAAAAAAATAAGAAAGGAATGAAGTGCCTAATGAATCCAGATAATAACTCCAGACCTTTTCTTCCTTCCTTCATTCATTCAGGAGAAGATAACTTACTACATGTCAAGGAAACTGGTGAACTCCTAACACCCTCTATAAGAGAATGACCTCATCTTGATCCTGAGCCCTACTGTACCACATGAACCGTGACGAGACGGGTCTCTTACACCATTAATACACACGCACACACACACACATTAATCCATTATGATTTATACAACCAGACAAGCCAGTCAGTGCCAGCTTGGAATAGCAAATCCTTCATTTTTAAACTTGAAAAAGTTCATATGACTCGTGTTTCTGACAGATGAAAGACTGCTTTGTTAAGCACATGCTGCTGCAGTGTTTCTCCAGAGGAGGATCTCATACGAACCCTGTGGCCCTCCTCCCAGCAGGCTCAGAGGGATGGGCGCAACTTCCTGTTTCAAGCTCCAGGCTAGCACGAGGGGAGACGCAGCTGGCTTTTATTTAGGCAGCTTTTCCACAGCGCACACAAAGGTCTTACATAAGCCAAGCACAAAGGTATTTTTGTTTTGTCCAAAGTTATTGATCATTTGATATTTGAATAGACTGAGAATATTGGAAAACATTTAAAAAAACAATGACACTATTGACCTCCGACAGGAGATCTTGGTACATAAATGAGTCTTCTGCACGAGTCATTGTTGACTGCCACCCATTGTGAGATGTGGATGATGTCATGCTGCAAAATCCTGCAAACTAACTTGGTCTAATTTGTGCAGCAGCTACTGTAACACAGCTGGCAAATCTTACAAATGCAGTCAGACACTGCAAAACGTTCTCATCACAAGGTCCATACATGGTACATACTTCCTGTGGAGCTTATCTATGACAAAGAACACACTTATAACCCATTATTCACTTGCAGATACATTATACATGCTTGCATTTTTGATTATGTCATTCAATCCTGGTATGTTTTACCTTATAAGTCTAAGCTTTCTGCCTTCAGAGTGTTGTTGTGGTTCCCTTGGGAAACTGCTGTGTTAAAATGTGGAGTATTTGTAGCCAATTAAAATGACAAACAAGCATATACAGATGGGTGTATGTGATGTTTTGCATAAATTGAAAACTGCACCAACATTTAGTTCTAAAGTATATTGGAGTGAACAGTGAATATATTTAGTCTATAGTCAGCAAACATGCAAGCAAGCTGAGATTTGAAGTAACTGATAGGGTAGAGTCTTAATGGGATTACAGAAAGTCAGGTCTAATCCAAAACACAGCCAGTTAACTCTCTGCAGGACAAGGAAAGCACACCCCAGGGAGGCAAGAAGTGACATCTCCATTAGCAGTAAAACAATGTGTTTATTGACCAAAAGCCACTTCTGCTGCAGTTTTTGGAGAAAAAAATATACCCTTGAGAGTGTGAAAAGCACAACAACTAAGCAAAAACTTAACAGCTTTGTAATTTGGGCAGACCGTCATCTGCACACAGACTCCTCCAAACACATTTCTGATTTAATTTTCTTTTTGGAAATCAATTTGTGCACTGTGCACGACGCTACATGATGTTAGAGAGAGCACAAGGTTTGTATAACCATTTGCTTTGCACTTTCATGGCCGACTGGCTTTTAAACACCTCTCAAACCAGGTCCTAGAAGAAGCCCCCCTTCAAATCCTGGAAGAGTCAACTTGACATTTTCTCGCAACAAAAACAGCCCTCCCAGCAACACAAAAACGAAGACAAAGTGTCACTGTGTTTTTATTTCATCCATTAAATGTGAAGATCTCCCTTGTCTGGATGATAAAAAAAGGGATACATTTTCATCCCCTTCAATAATTCACTGCCGTGCACTGACATTTAAACGCTTCCATAATGGCTGACACTTTAACACAGTGACACAGAGGGACATCTCTGTATCCTGAAGACGCATCAGTGTGCCAGAGAAAGATGGTGTTAAGGTTGCGCTGAGAAATTCCTTTTCTAAACCATTCAAGGATTTTGCCGTAAAGGCCAAAACTGAGACATCAATACGACATTGACTGGTGAGAACGCACCCTGCAGCTAACATTTTAACTGCTGTGGTGGAGGGCGTGGAGACCATTTTTAATGGTGTTCGATTTTGACCCGGGTCATTTTCAGGGGGGATTTGACTGTGATTTCACCGCAATATGATGACGTTTCCTGTCCATGACAGAGTTAGCATGCAGCTTTAGCCATGATGTCTAGCTCTGCTTTTCCTGTTAATGTGTGAAATCCAAAGTGTTTCCATACTTTACTGGATGTGTAGTGTTTACCACTTTGGATTTAAAATGTGATGGTGCAGGTCGTATCCACGCGGAGCCTCCATTGTTTTGTACTTCCTCGTTGTGGCCGGCTGTGGATTGTTTTGGTTGACGGATACGGAACGGATATGACGTCACATTACTCAGACTACAACAATAAAAGCGGTAACTTCCTTCTACCTCCGCATAGACTCAGATGAAGCAAATATATCGATTCTGGCATTAAAAAAAAATATTTCAAAATCGTGGTCTGGTCATTCCATGAAACTCCTGCAGGAGCACTTAAAATGATACACTGCATACTGCATGATTTATACCATATTCCTGTATTATAACTACACTATTTCCTTTTCCAAAACCCTACAAGAGTTAATGTATTTGAGTGCAGGGCAATAATGCTGGAATGGGATTTTTTTGTGCTTTAGCAGTCTGTTTTAATTTAGAATCACACTCCTCTGAGGTACCATGTTCACTTTTGGCGTGGAGTCACTATTGATAAAGTGCTGGGGCGGGAGAGATATAAGCAGCAGGACGTCAGCTAGGGCTTTCTCGTTTATCTGCTCATCTAATTAGTCAGCTTGTGTCGGCTTAGGAACAGTTTCAGTGGCAGCCAGTTTTCAAGTATCACTGAGATAATCAGGGGCTCAAGGCAACGGTGCTGTACGAGCAGGCAAACACCAGTCTACTTTTGGATAAATGACAAGGTTTAATACGGGGGAGGACGAAGGAGAGAGAAAAAATGAGAGTGAGCTAATGAGGGTATGTAGACGGAAAAAAATGCATGTGATGCTTTCTGCAGCGCTGTGCATCTGCAAAACACAACAAAAGGCTGATCTCAGAAAACGTCATCCTCGAGACAGTGTCTTGAGGCTGAAATTAGACCCACAACCTGCAATTGCAAAGTCAGACAATCAGAACTCATGAGGCAGACGGTCTCGAAGCACCTCATCAACGCTCACAGCTCCCAAATTACATTTGACAAGGAGAGCTTCTAATTAGGGGGACCACTCTTTTTAAAACAGCCACACAAGAAGGGCAGGATGTGCTAATTGATCTATTGTGCAGAGGAGTGAAATCGGCACGATTCACTGAAGAAAATGCAATTGTAGTGGCAGACCTAGAGCCTTTCTCTGCTCTCAAAATTACAATGGAACAGCACACGTCACACGACCAGAGGTCTAACCAGCAGACAGCAATGTATGGGATGTGTATGTGTCCACAAGAATGATTCAAAAATACAGTATATGTTTGTGCAACGTATCCTCATACAACAGTTCATATGATATCTTACGAAAAGTTATTCCACATTTTTTTAGCGTTTTCCTACTAGCAATATGTGATGCTTGAGTCGATTTCTGCCTTTGTCGTTTCAAAATAAACTTCTGTCTTGGTTAGGTTTAGGCAACAAATTTACTTAGCGAGGTTGACTGTTATTTGGGCTGAAATAACACCAGAGGTGGCGTAACTGAACTACTGAAGTTACGTGACAAAAACTACTTAGTTAGGTTTAGGAAAAGATTGTGGTTTGGGTTAAAATAACTCCGGAAGTGGCGTAACTTAAGTACGGAAGCTACGTGACAAATAAATCTGGTTTCACACGGGTTACAAACACAGGTGTCCTGGGTGAGTCTGGTGTTTTTTGACCCACCCATCCACCCCGACCTCCTCCCTGAATACCCTTTGTCATTCGTTATACTTCCTGGTTCACAATTACGTGGATTACATACGTTTTTGTGGCGTATACACGAATATACAGTGCTTTACTTTTCATAGGTATAGCTACGAACCGTGTATGAGAACAGCATGGCTTGTGTGTCAGGAAAGGAAAGAAAATCAGGAGGAGAGAAAATATTTCACAAGGCAGTTTCTTTCACATAAACTGCCACGACTGTAGTGTAAAAAGAATTGCCTTAATGAGCAGAGCACAGCTAGATGATCAAGAACTGCAGTACGAGCAAAGAGGCTCCCTGACTATGTGTCTGGGGCTCTGAACAGCATGGTAGCAATAACGTGTACATCACTCTATTGCCTGTTGCTGCATCCTAATGGAAACTAACCCCACTATTGATTCAAAGGCACACATTTGAGTGACACAGGGGAACCCTGAGATGTGAAGCACTCAGGTGTCGACTCTCTATCTTCACAGTCAGCGCTGCCGACGCTTCGTACACAGTAGATCTTTTCCAGCTGAGTTATAGCGGCAGATGGAGCCGAATGCATCGATCTCTGATAATGTCCCTGCAGTTCCTGGTATTGCTCTGGGGATATAAATCACACTCGACGACAGAACGGGCTAATAAATAGAAAACACTGTGACACCGTTTCAGAGAAAAATAGTTTTTTATTGGCAGTATTCTGGGATTTCATTACTTCCAACGCCCCCAGAATGCCTGTAAAACACTTCATTTCTGTCAGCTGGGGCCAGGACGCAGAATAACTCACAGGCGTGAAAGCATAGCCTATGGGTTTCTGGACTTAATGATGGCAAATTTGAAAGTAGGAAGTAGATATAAAAAGGAGCTCCGTTACATGGTGAAAACGCCTCACATGGATCTGTAATATTACAGCCAGATTTCTACTCTCTCTTCATCTCCTTGACTCACTCTATTGAGGTTTTCTCAGCAGAGAGTGCAGTGTGTGTGAGGATTCCTCAGGAGTGTAGAGAGGTGTGTCTCGATTCTGCCTGTATGCACACAGTAAGAGTTTGCCCAGGGTGTCTAACCCCCACTACCCTGAGAGACGAAGCATTCCGACCCATGAGGATAGAGAGTCAGACAACAGCACAGACCAACATTTGACTGCTCTACACAGCAGTCCGGACCGATGTACTATACAAAATCTAGTGTCGGCCATGGAGAAGAGTATGAATTTTACTCTGGGGATTTCTTAACTTTCTTAGTGTTTGTTAGTCTTAATGTGCAGTTCTAATATTATGAAACCAAGCCAGAATAGAAGCAGACTCACAGATAGACACAAAGATGCATGCACTAGCTTCACGCCCCGCGACAAAGAAAGCGCACACACCGTTACACAATGGTTTAAACCTCTCCATCCTCCCAGGGGGTCTAGCATTGAAGAGGCTATAAATAATCATAGGAGATTACTGGGTGTGGTGGCAGACAGCCTGATTCATGTCATAACCTTTATCAGTGTGTAAACACTGCAGTAGATGTGCGTTAAGCTACAGATGAACAGTTAAAAAGAGTCAACGCTTTTGGGAGGTTACTTTGAAAAAGTGGCAAACAGGCTGACTGAGGTTCAGGTCCAAGCGAGGTTAAAGAGGATCCGTCACAAAATGAGGAACGGATTCGTGTTATTAAAAATTAATCCACAGCATATTATCCCAGCAGGTACAGAGTGTGAAATGATGACTGTTCTAATCATAGGCTTCATTCTCACCAATAATATCTCCACATGATAACTCAATCTAATACAAGATATAACCAGCGTATCCTATTTGCTTATGCAGAGTAATTTTACTGTTACACTGCAGGTGTAATTGAATAACAGGGACAGTGTATAGTTACGTATGTAAGCCACGTTTTCACACAACTTTCAGTTTGCATGCCTCTGGCCTTATACGGATTCGGTTTGCTGTTGAAAAATGACAGCGAGGAGGAAATAAGAAATGTTTTTGTCGAAAACACACTCATGTTTAAAAGTTTGTTCTCTGCCACATTCTCCAAAAAACTGAAAGTCAAACACCAACAGCGACATGGCATTGTTCTTTGATATTAACCTGATGCCGAGTGCAGATCATAGTGTGCTAAATAAGTGATGTGAGCCAAAAGGGAAAGCAAAATGCAAAGCAAAATATAGCAGAGACATATTGGGATGAGTGCATTCAAAGCAGAGGTAGCCTGATGTCTATCTTTAAATTGAAATAATAGGATACAGTATTCGGGTATCACTTAACGTCACGCCCAGGAAGCAGAACACACAATGAGTGTGTGTCTGCATGTATAAGTGTGTCTTTATGTGTCTTCCTCCACAGACTGAGCCCTGAAGGCACCAAAGATGAGCCTGATTAAACAAGTTCATTAAAATAAACGTGTGCAACTTAACTCACATTTTCCAACAGTACTTGACAACCTTGTGATTAACAGTCACTATTTCACCGGCAGGATGTATTGATGAGATACTTAATCAAGTCAAACTAACAGGCCTGAAGCAAGGATTCTTAATTTAGCTTCACCTTAAAAAAAAATACCCGTCGCATTCTGAGACTTGCGGCCAAATGTCTAGACTTAAAAACTAAGCACACTATTAGAAGTTCTTTTGTCAGATTCATTAAGTGCTGCATTCATGGTCTGGTTAACAAGTCGGGTTAACAGTGAATCAGTGAGGTAGGTATACTAAACTGCAGGTAACCATAGCAACATTACTTCTACTAGCAGAGTTAGATGAGAAGATTCATACCACTCATGTCTGCACAATAAATATGAAGCTTAAGACAGCAGCTGGTTAGCTTAGCTTAGCATAAAGACTGGAAACAGGGGGAAACACTTAGCCTGGCTCCGTGCAACGGTAATAAACCCATCCCACTAGCACCTCTAAATCTCATTAATTACCACAATATATCTTGTTTGTTTAATCTGTACAAAAACGGAAGAGTAAAAACGTCCCATTGTTATGTGCTGGACCATTTCTTGGCCGGGCGCCATAAATTCCTGGAGTCTTGTCGTCACTAGCGGAGACTCCAGCAGAGACGTTTATATGTATCTTTACAGCATAATTACAGGTTATATCACCGAAACGTAGGTTAAACTGACTACAGACAAACTTTAACAAATAGATAAGAAACTTTTTTCAACTGGTAAGTGGCCTTTGTATATCGTCAATAGGGCTGGGTATCGTTCAAAAATGAAGATGCTAGTACCAATACCAGTACCCTTAAAGTGATAACAATAGAGTACTTAGTTAGATAGCCATCATATGAATGGAAGCTGTGTGTAGATTTTGGATATCGTAATATGTTGATGGGGCATAAGTGTTGTCTTTTCCTGGTATTAAAGGGGCTATTTGTAAATTTCAGAATTGCTTGTTAACAGCGACACCTGTGGCCGTGAAGTCAACGAAAGTCAGCGTCGGGCTAGCACTCGCGCGGTTTAAATATACCTGAACGAGCATCGCTCAAAACAGTGAGCACTAAAAATATAACCTTTAACATGCAGCATATTTTCTAAATAAGATAATGATCAGGACATGCTCTACCATGAGCTATATTTTCAAAATCATCCACGGTGTAAATGTCAGTAATGTGATAAAAAGTACATTCTCATTTCAGGCTCGAAAGTCACAAAGGCAGAGAAATGTCAACAGGTGGTGACACTAGACAAGCTTCCTGTGTTGTAAATCAACCGAGTCATTTCATTTTGCACTTCAGTGAGCAGACAATCACGGATCAGGTTATGTAAAGTCCTGCCAGACTGACGAAGTGTCTAAGTATATAAGAAACATTCCTCCTTGTTTATTATGAGCAACTTTGAACTGCACAAGCATATGAGGATAAAAGAAGAGAGAAAGAAATGGATGGAAAGATTAAAGAAGCAGAGAAACGGACCCGTGACCCAGAACAGACGAGGTGAGCGGAGAATAAAAGGCAGCATGAGTGCAAGTTAAGTAAGAATAACAGAGAGGATGAGCACAACTCCTTGACCTGTAAAACAAAAGGTCAGCTGGGACGGGAGTCATAGAGTATGTGGGAGGAGAAAGAAAGTAAAAAGAAGAGATGTAAAGTAGAATATATTACAGTGGGGAAAAAAAGAAATACGAGAAAATAATAGCTACAATGACTAATGAGAAAAAAGATAAAACTTTAATGTCCCCTGTGGTTAAATTTGGTAACGAAATGAAAGAGCCCGGAAAAGAGGAGGTGAAGAGAAATTTAGAACGCGCCATCACAGCTTAATTACAGTGGGCTGTTTCAGCTTATGGTCCGCTCATTCAGACAGTATTTCCTCGGTTCCTTCGGCTCCCTCGGCCGCGGTCAGCTGGCCAGAGAAACTGCTTATTGTGGTTCTTACAGCCTGCAGTCAGACAGGACATTACTCTCCACAGCCTTCCACTGAGTGGGCCTGTGTGTGGGTGGGTGTGTGTGAATGTGTGGGGTGTGCACACCACGGAGCTGGAAATGCTCCAAGATATTACTGCCACTTACATAACTGAACCTTTCTCTCTTTCTTATTTCCTCTCTTTTTCTCACAAAAATGTTTTTCTTCTCTCGCCATGACAGCAGGTTTATCTCCAGCGTCTCCAGCACGACGTGTCGACTTTCTCTCTTCGCTGTCACACCAGCATGCAACAAATGCCAAGGCAGCAAGAGCTCTAACAGTTACTCTGTGGTTTTGAGAGATTGCATTAGCCCGCAGAGGCAGAGGGAGCGCAGCTATGATGAGAGGCCGCCTCACAGCGCACTGCTGAAACCAACCACATCCTTTGTCAATGTTGCAAACAAAAAGGTAAAGGAAAAGGAAAGCAGGTCTACCGATGCAAATGACAAGCTCACATGACTGAATGCAAACAGCCCCGGGTTAATGTTTGCTGTCGGACTCATCTTTGAATGACATGTGCAACTTACTGCTTTTCCACACCTGAACACAATACGATATGGACTTGTATCATAAGTAACAGTTAGATATTTAAAGCCGAGTTAATATTTAATCACATTTAATCGCAAAATTGACTGAGTATATTCCCAGACACAGCACTATCCATGTACATCTATCTGACTGGATTTCATCCCCTTTCTATGAAGATCTGAATGGAAGCAGACGAGGGCAGATGGGAAGCAAAAGGACTGTCGACTTAGAAACTTCTAGTACCCAACAGATTGCATTAAGGTCTGCCAACATGGGCATATTTGAGACATGTCAGTTCAGAGCAGATGATGGATGAGCTGGGCAATTTGAACCCTGTGTGTGTGTGCGTCTGAGTGTGTGCACGAGCGTCTTCCCTCCGTGTCAGCTTGTTTGGATGTTAACCGAAGCCGCTGGGGCCATCCATATCAGGATATAACTTCCTGTCGCAGAAAATAACAACCAATAACGAGGGAGCAGGAAGGAGAAAATTGGTGTAAAGGAAGCGGTGACTGATTACATGTCAGGAAATGAACGTGTTCTACTTCATCTTCACAACAGCCAGCTGCCAAATGCCACAGCGCCTGGATAAGTGGTTGGCATTAAAGGCAGATCAATGGTACAGTTTAATAGTGTGATATCTAGCTGGTCAGTCGATGATGTGCGACACAAGTAGGCGGCTTGGAACCACACCAATACTGTTTGCATCATTTTGCCTTGGGCCATACACAAATAAGATTATATTAACATGAAATCTTTCCCTCATCAGACAATGATCGCAAGTAGGGATGTTACAATACCAGAAATTTAGTAGTCAAAACCAATATTTCTATGGGTACCCACGAGTCTCCCCTTTACAGACATACCCACTTTATGATAATCACATGTAGTTTGGGGCAAGTCATAGTCAAGTCAGCACACTGACACACTGACAGCTGTTGTTGCCTGTTGGGCTGCAGTTTGCTATGTTATGATTTGAGCATATTTTTTATTCTAAATGCAGTACCTGTGAGGGTTTCTGGACAATATTTGTCATTGTTTTGTGTTGTTATTTGATTTACAATATTAAATATGTACATACATTTGCATAAAGCAGCATATTTGTCCACTTCCATGTTGATATGAGTGTTAAATACTCTACAAATCTCCCTTTAAGGTTCAATTTGAACAGATAAAAAAAATGCGTGATTAATTTGTGATTAATCGTGATTAATCATGGACAATCATGCGATTAATAGCAATTAAATATGTTAATCGATCGACAGGCCTAATTATGATAACAGAGAGAGCAGTAAATCCTCACATTTCAGAAGCTGGGACTGAAAAACATTTAGCGTTTTTGCATGATGAATGACATAACCTGATGATTAATAATTATACAAATTGTTGTTTAAGTGTTTGCAAGCTGCAGACTGTGCAAACTGTGTAGGAAACCTGCATGCTCGTAGATGCCAGCTTTGTGTTCTTGGAAGTACCCGCTGTAGGCAATCCACGTTCTGTTAGCACATGACAGAACACAATATCTAAAGGGAGTGAATGGAGTTTATCTAAAGATCAAATCATTCATTCACTGACAGCCGCACACACATGAAGTAGTTCATATCCAACGCATACACACACACACACACACACCACAACAGCAGAAGTCATTCACAGAGGCTGTGAAGTGGCACGCAGCTCGTGAGCCGCTTCACGCTGATTCACGTCTGCAGCACTACGATATATTATTTTTTTTTAAAAACGATGACGTGAGCTGTGAAGCATGTAAACAGTCTGAGCCACAATGGCCACTCCTGCCAGTCATGAGTTCACGCCTCATGCGCACCCTATCCAAGGGCACACTCTTTCTCTCGCTTGCTGACTCTCACACACACACACACACACACACAGTCAGCGCTGTCAAACGTGTCACCCTTGTAACCACCAGCAAGTCACGACTGACACAAAGGAAGCATGCGGTGGCTGGTGCTGCTAAGTGGTGTGATGGTGGGGTGGGGGGATAGGGGGAG